>JASAND010001509.1:0-52161 GCA_030248195.1 Trissonchulus latispiculum
AATTATTTCGCTGCCTCTAACCGATTCTGTGCGTATAAGCATCCCGCTCCTGCGCCTTGGATTTTATTTTCTTTTTGCATTTCGATTTCTTATCTGGATCGACGTCTGTTTTGGTTTAATTTATTCAGTTCATTACTTTGCTTACTTCATTTTATTGAGAAGATCTTAACCTTGGTCTGTTTATGTTGCCTGCGACTTCCTTTATCCCTTTCGCAACTTTTTGTCTTTCGCGATTCTGCCTTTAGCCACTGACTGGTAACTTAAAATTTTTCGTCTTCCGATCAACTGGCCCTGTTTGTCATGACCAGCCCGGCTAGATCTGCTAGTTTCTGCCTCTGCGGAAAGAAAATAGCGGAAATGGATCATAAGGCAAACTGCTTCCTGTGCAGTGCACTGGTGTGCTTGCGTTATATTGGTCTATCACCTATTACCTTTACGCAATGGAGAAGTAAAATAGCGTTTGCTATTCCATTCTCATGTCGACCCTGCAGGGATAACCAGTTACGTAAACTGGGAAGAACTGCTAATGTTGCTGTATGTTCCGTATCTGTTCAGACCGAATCTCCGCAGGCTCCAGCAACTGCTGGTTTGTCTAACGAGGCAGTTGCGTCTGTATCTTCGGCGAGCGTGTGTACCCAATCGGATCATAAGATCTCCTACACCCATCAGTATCTACGGCGAGCGTGTGTACCCAGTCGGATTGCGATCTCCTACACCCATCAGTATCTACGGCGAGCGTGTGTACCCAATCGGACCTTCATCTCCTACACCCTTCTACCTCTGCTCCCACGTCAGTAGAAGTTGGGTCACAGTGCTGTCCAGCCACTGTCCCTTCTTCTAATCCAAGGATTGTTCAGGGTTTTTCTGATCCACTCTCCAATCTGTATCAGTTTAACTTCATATATAAAGGTGTAGAGTATAAGTCGGTCGAACACGGTTTTCATAATTTGCGGGCTATTCGATTTGGCCAACATGATCTGGCCTCACGCATCCTGAATGCTGCTCACGGCGGTGTCGCAATTCGCCTTTCTAAGGAGTTGCGAATTAGAGATCGTTCTGACGAAGACGTAAAACTGATGGAAAGCTTAATTTGTGAAAAAATGGTTCAATGCTATTCCTTCCGCCAATCACTTCGTGACTCGGGTGACGCTCCTTTAATTCATTCTACTTATCCAGCTGACAAATTCTGGGCTTCGGGTCTGCATCATATGGACGTGGAAGGAGCAAAGGCTCCAAATTTACCGGGACTTAATGTGTTTGGCAATATTCTAATGGATTTTCGACGGACTTTGAAGCCTGAATCAGAATATTCTAACCCTGATATTAACGTTGTCAATTACGGTGACTCGGTAGTAATTCTTTACGATGGTGAATCCTATCTTCCGATCAAATCGAAGCCAAAGGCCAGTCAATTTCTGAAGCGTTCCTCTCCCTCATGCTCACTATGTGGCATTCCAGGTCATTCTGTTAAGGTATGTAGACATAGATTTACTAACTTTACATGCTACAACTGCGGCCTTCCTGGTCACAAAAGGAGGTTTTGCAGCAATGGCCATGGTCCTCCATCTCCCAACTCGACACCTCACTTCTCACTCCAATACCCGCCTCGGCCGCCCGCGACACGGCCTCCGTTAATTCCTCTTCTTCATCCTCCTCCCTCACCTGGTCCCAGTGCGAATGGACATCGCAGCTACAGCCACGTTGTGAAATCTGGTCCTGTGAGGCGTACACCTTTGCTGTCTTTGTATCCAAATTTTATATAGGCCAAGATAGGAAGGCCTCCAATCCAAAAGGTAGTACTAGAAAAAATTTGTCAGCTGTGGTACTGAATGCTCGAAGTTTGTTGAACAAAATCGATAATTTCAATATTGAAATCATTGAGGAGTTAAAGCCTGACCTAATTTGTGTAAGCGAAACGTGGTTGCATGAGACTGACCCTGACTCTATTTTGCTTTGTGATAAGTTGTATCATATTTTTAGAAGTGATAGGGCAAACAATGCGAAAGGTGGAGGGGTTGCAACGTTTGTAAGAAGAGGTCTAAAATGTTATCGGGTGGACGTTCCGACTGACTCTAAGGTTGATGCAGTTTGTATTTATATTAAATGTAAGAATGAAACAATTGCTGTATGTAATGTTTACCGTCCTTCGGTAGTTATGTCGGATCTTATTACCTATTTCAAAAGCCTTTTGGAAACACTTACGAATATGAGTGTGCCCTTGCTAATAGTAGGAGACATGAATTTACCTGGTATTAATTGGGTTGACTGTACTGCAGTTACAAATTACAGACAGGATGAATTTTTAAATATGTTCACATCCTTTGGTTTATCTCAGCTGATTCACGAGCCCACACGTCACAAAACTGTTCTTGATCTAGTATTCGTTAACGAGAGCTCTCTTGTTTCTAATATAGCCATCAAGCCTCCACTAGCAACAAGTGACCACAATGTAATCACATTTGATATACATAAAAACGACAAGAAATCTAGAGCGTCGCATGTTTATAAGTACTTGTGGGATAAGGTAGATGAAGGTGCCATTTATGCATTTCTTCAAAACATGAACTGGGCTATTCTGTTTTCTGGGAAGTCTGTTGATGATATGTGGAAAATTTTTAAGTCTGTTTGTGAACATGTTATTAAAGTTTTTGTACCTGTGAAGCGCGCCTCACAGCAAAAAAGAAGACGTTGGCATTCAAATTTGATAAAGAGACTTCTGTCCAAAAAAAGAAAGCGTTTCGCTTGTATAAAACAAATCCATCGCAAGTTTTGCTTAAAAGATACAAGGATATTGCTCGAAAATGTTCATCTGCTATTAATAAGGAATCTCTACAGAAAGAATCTACTTTTTTGGCTAAACCGAATTCTAAAGAATTTTACAGACATGTAAAAAGGGTACTAAACGGTACAGATTCTGTTTCTGTGCTAGTTGATGCAGGCAATCAAATTTCTGATGATGTGGAAATGGCAAATGTATTCGGTAAACAGTTTTCGTCTGTGTATGTTGAAGATAATAATGTGCCACCTGCTATGCCTGCAGTATATGTTAGTGCCAATAATATCGATGTATTGTCATCATTTTTTATTACTCGTAATCACGTAATTGAGTCTATCGCAAAGCTGAAAGTAAATTCGAGTAGTGGCCCTGACGGCTTACCAGCTATTCTTTTTAAAAAGTTCTCTACTCTTTCCGCTTGCCCTTTACAAATGATCTTTCAAAAGTCTTTTGACGACGCATGTGTTCCCTTAGACTGGAAAATGGCCACAGTTGTCCCCATTTTTAAAGGTAAAGGTAGTAAATCTGAGGCTATAAACTACAGACCGATAAGTCTAACCTGTATATGTTGTAAGCTTATGGAACGCATTTTAAAGAATGAACTGTATAAGTTTTTTACCTCTGAAAACTTACTAGCAAATGAACAACATGGTTTTATTTCTGGCAGGACCACTCAAACTCAATTACTCGAATGTGTTAAGGATTGGGTGTTTTATAATGACGAGAAAAATCCGGTCGATGTAATGTATATAGATATCAGCAAGGCTTTTGATACTGTTAGCCATACGAAATTACTTTTTAAGTTGCATCATCACAAAATTCCAATCAAATTTATCAAATGGGTTGAAGCTTTCTTATCTAACAGATCACAAAAAGTTAAGGTAAATCAAAATTTCTCCAGATCATATAGAGTTCTTAGCGGTGTCCCACAGGGCAGCGTACTTGGTCCATTATTGTTCCTTGTGTATATAAATGATTTAGTGACTCGTGTGAACACTTCTCATGTAAAAATTTATGCGGATGATACCAAATTGTATTTCACTTGCAAGAGCGGTGACGATTATAGACTCTTACTAAAAGACATTAACAGTGTATTCGGTTGGGCAAATGAAAATCAATTGAAGATCGCTTTGGAGAAATGTGTCCTGTTACACTTTGGCTGTAATAATCCTATGCATGACTATGTAATAAATGAAATTAATATACCTAGTTCGTCGGGCACACGGGATCTGGGAGTGTACGTGGATGACAAACTTAAGTTTTCGGAGCACTGCACAAAAATTGTTACTAAAGCAGCGCAGCGCACTAATGTCATTTTTAGAGCCTTTCATTGTAGAAATAGGGATTTTCTGCGTGCAATGTATGTTACCTATGTTCGGCCAATAGTAGAATATAATTCGGTGGTCTGGAGCCCCCACTTAAAAAAGGATATAAAAGCGATTGAATCAGTGCAAAAACGTTTCACAAAAAGGATCCCCGGATTGAGCCTAAGACCATATAAAGAGCGGCTGCAGCTACTTCAGCTGGAAAGTCTAGAAGCCAGGAGGATAAAGGCCGATCTAATACAATGTTATCGTATTGTTAATGGTTTGGACAATGTGGAATTTAGCGACTATTTTATGCATCGTAATAGTAACGGACTAAGAGGGCATAGTTTAATGTTATGTGCTGAAAGATTTCGACGTAATGAGAAAAAATTCTTTTTTGCTAGTAGAGTTGTCAAAGTTTGGAATAGTTTACCGGAACACCTCGTGAGTGCCACTTCACTTGATGTTTTCAAATGTAAACTTCAATCATTTGATGTATCCAGATGGTGCACATGATTTGGCAATTTTTTTGTAGTGTGTATGTTTCTTACTGTAATGTTTTCTTCAAGTTTTATTTTGCTTGGACTATTTTATTGACTAATATATATATGCACTGGTGATACGTAAGAAGTTGTTTTGCAGCTCTGTATTCACCCTTTCAGTAAACTGTTTCTTACTGTATTGTAAATGTTTGCTGAATAAACTGTTTATTATAAAAGTAGCTAACAGATTACAGACACAGTTCCTTTTTAGAGCTTTGATCAGCTTTCGTCTCAGACGACAAAGTAATAGCTTAAAAATAAGAAAATAAGCACCCAACCTTCATGGTTATCTACAAAAATTTAGTTTTTTCTATGAAAAATGTTGCTCGCATCTTGCATCCTAACACCACCACCTTCTATTTACCAATTGGTTGAGAAGATGTATATACCCATAGGTATATAGCTAATTTCCTACTACATCCCAACGCATTGTAACCTTTTCTTTCTCAAATGATCAATCTTTATATAATAATTAAGCTTAATCTTAAAATACGTAAGCTTCTTAAAGTTTTCATTCGGCGTTTTATCGTTCACGTCTGAATGAAACTGCCGCCTTACTTCAATTACACATTGGAGTTTTAGAATAAAAAATTTTAGAAATTCGTTAAAATTAATTTACACTTCTACAAAACTGCATTTTGCAATGCAAACAAAATAACTTAACAAAATTTGAAAAATCAAAAGCATGACAACAAAAGATAACGAAATTTCAGAATAAAGTCTGTCAAAGTTTTCCTTAAACGTTCCCAATTTTTTCCCTTGGTGCCACACCCAGGAGCGCACTTGGGTGGGGCCACCCCCACTCTCCGAAACCAGACGTAAAGGAAAAATTTTATTATCCGCGCGTAACGAGAACATAAAATATGAAAAAGTTTCGCGCCTTTGGCGTGAAGTTGCCTTCATTTTTGCTTAATTTACCCTTATTTCATAGTTTTAAACCGTTCAATAGCAACTTTTTTAACATTTTCAAAAATTTATTCGCCGTCGGCGCGACATTTTGCTCTTGCTTAATTTATATACGCTTATTTTTGCATTTTAAACCTTGTTTTCAAAAATTATTCAACTTCTGGGAGGCTTCGCTTCCCAGACCCCCAAATTTTTTTGAGGTCCGCCCCCCTGAAAAAAATTCGCATGTGCGCCACTGGCCACACCCCAGTTGCTTTCGCGATGAAGGGTAGTGCCACATAGCAAATGTTGCGCTGGGTCCACGGCATGTCACTGAATAATTGCATATCGCAATTATCCGAGGCGAAGGCAAGGCTACTACCGGAGCAGAAGTGGCCACTCTGCTTCAACCGCATCGTGGACACCCGTTAGCTCTATTCAAAGGGGTTTCCCCCCTTGAGCGGACAACTCCTTGAAAATCTCGGATAAGTACAAATACAATTAAGGAGGTATGTTTAGGCACCGCGGTACCATTCCTACAATATTCAATTTCCTGTTGTCAGCCGACAACAGAGCGCTTTGAGTTGCAAAATTCCAGCCTGAAAATCACAGGTTATTGAATTTCATTGACGGATCCGTAGGATCCAAAGTTTCAGGTTTGCGGCGGATTGATGCAGGTGGTACATTCACCCTATCTGATCAGCCAAATGTGTTGCGTAGATTATTTCATTATTCCATGTGCTAATTCATTTTTATGTCAAATGTAATGAATTGATTATATTGTAGATATTATTTAATTTAAAATCTTCATTGACAAAAGACCCAGGGGGACCTTTTTCACCCTCCAAACCTGGTGTCAAGCAAAACTGTTCTACTCAATCTAGAAGTTCCAATTTGATAAATTTAGATGACCAACATCCACAGGTGTAGATAAGGGGGGGGCGCCCGGGCGGGCGACCCCCCCGTAGCCCCTTTGCCCCCCCCCGGAAATTTTGTCAGAGAAAAAGTTTTAAGGTCGCGCGCAGCGCGAGCTTTTATCATATTGCGCCGTTTTTTTGCTGGCGAAGTAGTCTGAAATACAGGTTTTAACCTTTAATTACTCGAAAAAATCGCTAGCTCTGAACCAAACTAGAAAACAATTTTGTGCGAAAAACCTTTAATTCTCGAAAAACTCGCTAGCTCTGAACCAAACTAGAAAACAATTTTGTGCGAAAGTTACTGGAAAAATAGGTTTAAAACATAATAGTATAAAAATTTTATACTGGGGGCTGTGCACCCATACTCCCGCTTGTTTGCTTTCTTTCTCATATTCTAACTGCTAAGACAAGTTGATACGTATTGTTTCTGTCTTTTAGTCTTGCAGATGTGGCACTTATAAAGAAAGTGTTCAAAATTTATTCCTCAGGGACTCTAAATTGAAAAATGCTACAACTTCTGGGGGGCGGACCCCCCCAGACCACCCCCCCCCCCCCCGTGGGTCCTATTTCTTTGCGACATTTGGTTTCTCCACAGCGCTTCCACGCGTACAATTCTAGCTCTCATATTATTTGCTGATCTGAAATATACAGCAAGAAAATGTTTAGAAAAGAATTGTTTTCATGTCTAAAATATCAAAAATTCTCAACTTCTGGAGATTCAAAATCGATTTAGTCAAAAAATTTAAAAAGTTAAGTTTTCAACTTTGGGATTAAAGAATAATATATATATGTTACGGGCAGATGAATAAATTGGACACTTCTGAAAGTGTCCAGACAGATAGATAAATTATGCATGTGCGCAGACAGATAGATAAATTCTTACAATTATCGCATTCTGTCCGGACAGATGAGTAAATTATCTATGTGTCCAGAACAAGGTTAGACAGATGCGTAAATGTTTAAACTAAGAACTATTAATGGAGAATATTTGTGTTTATAGGTGTTATTTAACTTCAGTATTATTCTTTACTTTATTTTAAATAGTTTATTCATAGTTCTAAAGCTTGTTATTATGTTTTATTAGCTTATGATTGATAAAAATTTAAAATGTCTTATTTGACTTTGTTAATTTTATTTTATTAGTTAACTTTATAATTTTATATAATATAAAGTTTCTCTAGCAGTTCTGAATAAGCAAAATCTGAAAAAAGCTTTAATAATTAAGCCGTTTTTGGTAAAAATCTGAGAAAATTTCTTAAGTTTACTAATTAAGAATTAAAGCTTCAGCAGCCGTTTTTGGTGACAATCAGAAAAACTCAATTTTATTTTCAAAAATATCGCAAGTTACGATTATTGCGGGTCACGGTAAAAAATTGCTCAATTTCGAGGGGGGGGGTCGGTCCGCGGAGCCAAAGATCCGCCCACCCCGAAGCAAAGACCTATCTACGCCACTGCCAACATCAATCCAATAGTAATCAGACTTAGATTTATCCTTGATTTGAAATCCAGGAATCTCTGCATTACCAAATTATTGCACGCAAAGCTGTTTTGATCCCTAACACACAAGACTAGAGCGAGTGGGCGTACCCTCGTTTCGACCAGGTACTGATTTGCAGGGAGGATAACTAGGGTCGGATTTACGAGGAGAGGGGTCGGCCGTTTGCAGAGCAGTTTTTGTTCTGACAACTGAGAGCATACCTAGTGGCATAGTCTTAGTTATGCACTCTTGATAAATAACGGAAAACTGAATGAAAACCGCCTTCAGGTTTGTGTGTAAATAGTCTAATTAAGCCTCTAATTAAGGCTAAAAATAGAATTACTAATAACAAAACACTGGCCGTGAGGAGCTGGCTCTTTATACAACTGTTGCAGTTATCTGCAACTCCTGGCTCAGCGTCTTTGTATTCGCGGTTGAGCGACAGGTGGTAGATCCTGCTACGGTTGTTACCTTCGTGCAGAAGCACACCGAGGAAAGATCGTGCTCGTAACAAAAATGAAAAGATAACAATAACAATTACATGATGTAACTGTGATGTAAATGTAATGTAATGTAAGAACATATAAACGAACAAGACGGCGTCCTTTCAATAGTAAAGCTGAAGACGCAATCCCTTGGACAGGGAAAATCTTGACGTTGAAACATTGCATGGGCCGTACGAAGATATGCACATTATAAGAAGGTGATGATTTTCCTAAATTATAGGCATGAGCTTTTAGCTTCTGTAAGAAGCTGTCTATTATGCATGCTTCCAGGTATAGCAAGTTTTTGTAGTTTGGCTAATGTTTCATATTTTGCTACTTACGTAAACGGTAGTTTCTGCTGCAGGGACTAATTATGAAGTAAGTTAGCGTTTAGATCCAACTACTTTGCGGTTTTGTTAACTTGAAGGATTAAAGGAGCAATTCTTTCGCATTTGTTTACAACGCTTGTTTGGCATATCCGTTCCATGGGGAAAAACAGAGACAACCTTTAAACAAACATTTTGAAGGCTTAAACAGACGAACAACCCAATACTCGTTTACCAAAACGGATGGATATCCGGATGCAAAAAATCCAGTACCCAATGACTGCTCACATACCACAATTTATCTTTGGATCGGGAGCTCAAGTTTCAGGATTAGTGGGTTGCACCCCACACAACCCAAAAATTCAGGTTAACACAGCCTACCAGTAACATTAGATCGCCATTATCTCGCTCTAGTGCGAAGAGTAACCAAAGACTGATGCTCGGTAAAGTAAAAAAGTCATACTCAAGTCAAGAGCTAATTTAATTTCAGTCTCTGATATAGGTTTA
This sequence comes from Trissonchulus latispiculum, assembly GCA_030248195.1. Taxonomy (NCBI): domain Eukaryota; kingdom Metazoa; phylum Nematoda; class Enoplea; order Enoplida; family Ironidae; genus Trissonchulus; species Trissonchulus latispiculum. Next base: position 9,223 of record JASAND010001509.1, read on the forward strand.
TTTGAACAACAACATAAAACGCACAGAATGCCAAGCAAAAGCGAAAGTATATAGGAAAACGGGCTAAGTCAAACATAACAAACAAAACGTGCAAATAACGAAAAACATAAAAACATGAAAGACCATGGCACAAGCTCGAACGAGACCGAAACATGAAAACAACCCACACAAACCACGTAAATAATACAACTCAAGCAAAGAAAGATGTGATGGAAGGAAATGTACGTATACATATATACTAATTCAAGCAAGTTGCAACAATTTATATGATTCCAATATCATTTATCATTTCCCTAGAAAAACTATTTCCAAAAGGAATTAAAAGAAGGAGGGAACGAAGCAATTTCCGCAAATTTTAAACATTCAGATAAACTTCGGCTAAAAAGAGCAAATTTTGAAATTTCATCAAAATATTAAAAATTTTTTCGTATTTCAATGAATAACTGTTAGTGAGGGGAACATGCGTCAAATTCGCCTGTTAAATGTTTGTTGCTTGCTGTCAAGGCTTTTCAGTGAAGGGGCTACTCCTTAAAACCATCAAACCAGGGGCTTTTGAAAGTCGGCCTTGCGTAAATTTTGCATATTTTCGAGAATGCATTTTCAATTTCGACTGCGTAAAATTGAAAGAATTCGTTTTTCAACGTTACAAACACTATAAACGCATTTAAAGTCGAACTAAAACGCTCTTGCGAGATTTTAAATAAGAAGCTGGTGTAAAATATGAATAGCAAACTAAAAATAGACATGCAAGGAGACTTGCGGGTGCAGCCCCCAGAATTTGGAGAAATTGTTAATTTTTCGGAGTAAAGTTCTTAACTTAAGTTTACAATGAACAGTTTAAAAACCGTTAACTAAGGGAAGTTGCGCATTTAAGTGGATTAATTGAACTGTACCCACCCTCAACCCGTTTGGGAGGGGTAACATTCATTGGGGGAACAAAAGAAACAAGAAACAGCCCCGAGCAGAAGAAGCCAAAACTACGGTAAATTGTCATATCTACTAAGTAAATATTATACAAAATTCTTTGTTTACATCAGTACTCGAGCATACAACCAAATGAAACTCCATGGTTAATTATATTATGGGGAAAATTGCCTTCCGTCATTTTCACACTTTTCACCTAATAGCTGTTTACTAGTACAGTACACTGAACTGAACAACTGAACAACTACTCCGAATTTAAACTTATTGTGCAGGTCATGTGCATGAACGTTTCGTGAAAATGAGAAAAAGCGTTGACCGAAAATTTTTCATGATACAGCAACCCCCCATGTATATAAATATTAGTATCACAGGCCACGGCATTCCTATTCACAAAAACTTTTCCATTCATCATGGTATTTTTAGCGAACTTTTCGGTTGAGCTGGGGGGGGTGCAAAAAGTTCTAAATAATTCCTGGATTTAACCTAAAATGGACATTTGTGCAAAAAATCTCTGGAATAGCCGAAAATTGTGAAACTGTTCTATTTGGACAAAAATTTGGGCACCCAAAAATACTGTGGGGGAAAGCAAAAATCCCGGGATGGAGCTATTTCAGGAGGAGATACACTGTTCATCAAAATCCCAAAATCATCATCATCATCAGGTTGGCCCATGTCAAGATAAAAGTCACTTTTTGATGCGTTCTGATCTAGCACTTGATTTTCTTGAAGCTTTTATTTTCATGGGGGTTCTGGGGGTTCTTAATTTTTTGTAGAGATTTGATCTATAACTATGTTTAGTTTCATTTTTTGATGGGGGTTCTGGGGGTTCTTGGGGGTTCTTAACTTTTCGAAGAGATTTGATCCGTGACTACATATATTTTGTTTCAAATTTTTGATGGGGGTTCTTGGGGTTCTGGGGGTTCTGAAATTTTTTCAGGAGATTTGATCCTCTACTGCCTAGTTTTAAATGTTTGCTTGAAGTTCGGAGGGTTCTGGAGTCCGGGTGTACCGAAAAGTGTGCGCGTTGTCTGGGTTTAAATTAAGGACGAACTTGTTGTTCTTGTCGTCAGCTTTCGATTGATACCCATATTGTGGATATTGGATGTTTCATACACAGAATTTGCAGTCTAAGTTTATGAGAAAAACCAGGATGACCCCCCCCAGTACACCCCGGTTATATATATGCTACACATTTGATGACTGAGATACATATATACATATTATAAACATATCATGTCTACTGAAGTACCTGCTGAAGGAAAGGATCCGCAACGTAGCCACGTACAAATCAAAGTCCTGGATGCAAACGCATGAAAAAAATTTTTCTGATGGGGGTTCTAACTTTTATCTTGACATGGGCCATCAGGTTGATACAAAGTAGCTCAAGTCACCAATAAAAATCTGGTGGCCGGCCGGGCCGGGCAGCGGAAAATTGCCCAAAAGGTACGTTAACACAAATACTACTCTCAGAAAAACCATACTTCACCGGCTGAAAATGCCCAGATCGTTCAGTTTGTGAGTTAGACTAAAAGTTCTTGTCCAAGCGCGATTTTTTCTTTACAAATTTTTCCGAAAACGGCCATTTGGACACACCAACTTTGGCCCGGCCGCCAGAACGGTCCAGGACCTAAATCAAAAATCGGCCAATGTTATGCACTAGTATCCCCTCCGTACTTGTTCATGCAACAAACCGCGTGTCTCTAGCTTGTTCCCTGAACCCCTGGCTTACTTCTACTGGGGGGGGGCACCCCCCATTCGGCGACCTCCCCCCCATTCGTGGAACCCCCCCATAAATTCCGACCTCCCCACATAACCCCAAAAATTGCCAATTTTCACCATTTTTAGCCAAAATTTTCAAAAATTTTTCCGGCTTCGCCGGATTTTTACCTAAATTTCCACTATTAGTAATTATGGAATTGTTATTATCATTATCATTATCATTATTAAGCATAATTAGTTATTTTTTAGCGATTTTTAGCATTTTTTACGCAAAAACCCTAAAAATCTGTCAAAAATATGCCCCCCCATTTTCGGTGAGCCCCCCCATCGATGGGGGGGGGGGCTTCGTCGAGCCCCCGCCATAAATTTTGGCCTAGAAGTAAGCCAGAAACCTGTTTGCGTGACACAAAATGGCCGTTTTTTGGCCAAAAACGCCGTTAGGCCACTTTTGGCCGGCCGCACAGGTGGCATGCCGGGCCGGACAGCGACAAAATATAGCGCAGCGCAGGGCACATGGGACCATATCGGTATTCGGAAAATATAAACCTTTCCGGCTAAAAACGTCCACATCTTTCAAACACCTCTGCACAAAATAGCCCTTTTCCAAGCGTGACAAACACAGAAAAAAACAAACGGCCCTAACTTGTCCGGAAGCGAAATTTTTCAGGTGAAACTTTTGACCAAAACTTTTTTGCAACTTGTTGTACTCGTCGTGTAGATTCCACGATACCAAACTTGCCGAGTTTTGTTCAGTATTGTGATGGCACGGTGCTCGAACGAGTCTCAAAGGGCCGCGCAGCGCCTTTTACACCCATATTATTGTATGAAGCTATTTACAACTCTTTTCAGCATTCTGGGTGTGGGCCTGAGCACGTATATATGCATATATACTTTTTCAGAAAAACTTCAGGCTAAGACGCACTTTGTCAGAAATTGTAAAATTCAGAAAGAGTACGGAAATAGGGTACCAAATTCAATTCCAAAAATTCTCTACATACATTATAAATTATTGTTTAGGATTCGAGTTTCTGAAATAATTTAACTTTTTCCCAAAAAATTAAAATTGCATCTTCGGCAAAAATCAATAGCGTCTCATATCACTACCGCATCATAACATCATCAAAATCTTCCTTTACGTACTCACTCAGTTGAACAAAGCCATTGAACTGAATCGAAATTTCAAAAATTTCATAAATTGCAACTCAAGGTAGTGGTATCCTTTTGTGATAATTTTTTTAAAACGCTATTACTTTCACAAACTGCTGACACAACGGCAAAATATAGACCAACAATATTGACTTTTAAAACTGAAGAATACGCCAAACGTCCACTTTGTGCATGATACGAAGCACATATATACATATGGGTGCCGAGAGACGTTTTTTGGGTTTGGCTCAGCAGGTCTTAAAGATCGAGAAAATCAGACAAATGCACAGTAACATGAAATTTCGAACTTAGCACTTGTTGAATGTTGGTACAGAGAATAGCTTAGTCGAATGTTTATACAGAGAAAATTACATTTGGTTTTTGCTCCTTCCTGCCTGCTTCGACCATTCTGCCGATACCGACTCGAAATTGCTGAATTCCAAAAATTCCAAAATGATTCCACATTTCAAATTTTGTTGAATTGAAACACTTTGTTTTCATAAAATGAATACCTGTGCAATTAATGGAAAGATGTAAACTTGACCTCGATGCTATGGTAGTTTTAATAACAAATTATAATTACCAAACCAAAATCAAGTTTTAGTAGACGATTTTAGACCAAAACATACATACAATGTACACTAGCGTAGATACGGGGCGGGCGGGGCGGGCGGCCGCCCTCCCCGAAATAATGGCTTTGCCCCCCTGAAAATTTGGGCAAACGAAAAATTTTACGCCCGCGCGGAGCGCGGGCGTTTAATGTGATTAGAAACATGCACAAATTGTACATTAATGCTTCAAAATAGCTCAACATTGATGCATTTTCTACACCATTAAAAAATTTTTGCGCCTTCGGCGCGAATTTTGGCTATTTACATTATCAAAATTATTATTTTTCATTAAGCATGCTAACGAATGTTTGTATATATAACTAGTTGCTTTGCAGTTTTGCTGTTAAATATCTGCGTTATTCCCAACATCTCAGCTTCGGCATAATTGGTTGATATGATCAGGATACGCAGTTCTTAATGGGAGCATCCTAATAGTTTGAGTTTTCGGACAAGACAGTAAACGTAGAAAATAGCAAATATATAAAGGTGAGAAATGTTGTTAGACAATTGATAAATCATTGTAAAGAATTAAATGTTTCAATAGCGTTTAATGGCGAACTTTAAAAATTTTCTCAACTACTGGGGGGCTCCGCCCCCAGACCCCCGTTTGGGACTTGTGTACCTATTATAATTAGACCTCTGCTAGTTTGCTTTACTTTACCTTGGTTTACCTGCTTTCTAGTTCTGTTATTAACTGCATTATACCAAACATGATCTGCCTTCAACGACGGATAATGGATATGCTTAGAATACCCTGTTCCAAATGGGAGCATCTTAGTCTTAGTTTTCGTACGGGATTGTGGAAGTCAAAAATTTAAATAGGTAGCAAATTAAACTACAAAATTTAGTTTGGGAACTGATAATATACAATGCAAAGAATTCAATGTTTCAGCAGCGTTTTAACGGCAAAATTTAAAAATTTTCTCAACTTCTGGGGGGCTCCGCCCCCCAGACCCCCCGCTTTGGGTTTTTGCGTGCCGCTTTCGGTTACAACAGCATTAAGCTATGTATATATATATATATATATGTACTGAACTAGAAAACTTATATTACCAGGTAAAGTTACAGCATATGTAGCGTGCATACAATTATTGCGCAAAAAATGAAATTTGCCCCCCCCCCCCAGCCTTCGGTCAACACCGCCCCCCCTGAAAATTTTTCGTACCTACGCTACTGACAATGTATATATATTATGTACCTACAAAGCCGGAAAATAATGCTGACCAAAAATCCTTAAAATTTGGCATTTTCTGAGCATCCTAGGGTGAGTGGGAGTTAGCCCAAAAAGTGTGGGCGAGTAGGAGGTCTAGTGGGAAACCTCAAAAGAGGGGATGCCGTCCCACCCCACTAAAAACACAAGTCAACTATATACGTATATATACGTATTTGTCAAATAAATAACTTCAATCAAATAAATAAATAAGTTCAGAATAATAAAAATTTTGAACTTCTGGGGAGCTCCGCACCTCAAACTCCCCGCAATAGTCAGAAGTAACACTTTTTTTTGTGTTTTTTATTGTGTTTTCGCACACTTTTTTAGAAAAACACACAAAATTTTTAAAAACACACTAAAAATCATACTCAAATTTTCACCTGAAGGAGCAAATTTTTTTGATTTTTTAAGCATAATTTTTTAGTTTTTCCAAAAAATTTTGCGCCTTCGGCGCAAATATCATCTATATTCCCATTTTTACTTCTGTTTGTTTTCGTCTGGGCATTAGCTTTAGTGTAGCCTTCATTATTCTACGCAACGCTGCCATTTGGGACTGTATAGGCATATATATTATTCTACGAAATTATGTTTCCAAATTCAAGAAATAACGGGAATAAAATATACTGTTGAAAAGTTTTGAAGAATTTCAGACCAATAGGTTCAATTTACAAAAAATTCTCAACGTCTGGTGGGCTCCGCCCCCCCCAGGCCCGCCATTGTAGCACAAAAAGACGTCTTCAACACAAATATTTAACGTTCAGAACATAGAAATATCGTTTATAAAGACTAAGCAAGCGATATATGTTTTGTATTTCTTCTGTAACGAGCGAAATATGCTAAATATAGTTATAAATGCTGTAAAAACTGTTAAAAACGTGTTAATACCGCGAACAGTGAATTTCAGGAAAAACAGTTTTTTAAAAAAACACACACTTTCTTAAAAAACACAAAAAAGCACAGGTGAAATTTTGAAAAAAAAACCCTGAGGAGTAACCCTTTAATGTCCCAGCTGTTCCGCAGAAGTAGAAGCATTTCGTTATTTTAGCAGTTTCTTCCACTGTATATATATATACCTGGGCTTATTCTAGTTTGGGGCCCCCATAAACACCCTTCCCCAGCCCAAAAATCGTTCCCCCCCAAAATCCCCCCCAAAAAGTGGGTGCCCCTTTTGGTATATATATGCCAACTTTTACCCTGAAAAAATCGCTGAGAAGGCCAAATTTTCAAACATTTTCCGGCTTCGCCGGAGATTTTTAGTCGATTTTTGCCTATTTAAGCACCATTTTGCACTAAAAACGAACTTTTTTGACGATTACTATAAAAATAGCGCTATTTTTAGCATGTTTTTAGAACAATTTTGAAAAATTTTCGCCCCCCCCAAGAATGACTCGCCCCCCTAGCAGGGTTTTTTGGTTTCACGATTTGCGCCAATGCTGCGTCAGGGAAAATTTTATTGCGTCAGGAACTGGGGTCACTGCGTCAAAAATAAAATTTATTTTTAAACGATTTAATAAGTATTTTCAACATTATTTGAATGTGTAACCAATGTTTAACTATTTAACCATCAATACACAGCATTAACACATTTTCCACCTGTTCTTCAAATTTTGCATCTTTAAAGTCGACTTTAATGTGTGAAGCATTAAGATCAAGAGAAAGAACCAACACGGGGGGTCTGGGGGCGGAGCCCCCCAGAAGTTGAAGAATTTTTGCAATTAAGGCTCTCCCAGGAATTAATTTAGAGCATTTTCGCGACCAGTTGATGTGGTATGAAGTATGGCCGGTTGTTGCAATATCGAATGTATATTAAAATCTTTTTAAGTGCTACATCTGCAAGACTTGCAAGCTGTTCCCGCTGCTACATGCGCCCTTATATTCAATGATTAAATAAAATATTAGTTTGTCAGTCATCTTAGCAGCGAGAAGTAAGAAGGCAGACATGCGGGGGTCTGGGGGCGCAGCCCCCAGCAGAAAATTTTTAGAAATATCACGTTTGAAACACAATTTTTCCAGCAAGTTTGCACAATTTTGGCTCTAGTTGTAGTTCAAATCCAGCTGCGCCAGGCTTGCGTCAGGGTTAATTTCATTTGCGTCACACGAAAAAAATTTGCGCCATGACGCAGCCCCTGACGCAAAAAAACCATGCCCCCGAGGGCCCCCCCCAAAGAGCCCCCAAGAAAAATTCCCTAGAATAAGCCCAGTGTACCCCTTCCTAGCTGAAGAAAGCAAAAAATCAGACAGAATCTGCCTGTTTTCAAAGATGGGCACAGCCTAATAAATATATAGTTAAACCCAAAAAATCATGCTAGTATATATATATACTAAAATTTAAATAAATCCATTCAATACACCAGGTCACAAAAGCGCACAATAACAGCACAAGCCAAAAGTGCTTACAAGTGGCAGCACGAGTTGTCATGGTTTAACTGGAATGGAGTTGCTGCACACAATCAAAGATTCAGGAAGCGGAAAATCTTGCAGTGTATCAATCGGTACCAAAATCAGTGAGGAAGACAATTTCAGCACCACCACCGCTCATTTCAGTACGTGCGTACGTACGCAATGCGTACTTTTGCTAAACAGTGAACAGTAATCAACGCTGAAGTCTTTCAGGTGTTTGGGAGGGAGAAAAGGAAAATACTCGCAGCATGCCACACGTCTCTCTCATACGCGTAAAATTACTTTATCTTAAACTATGGCGAAAGACTTATTTCGGGGAAAACCTGACTCCAAAACCTGTATTTGCTTCTTCGCTTCTGGGCTTATTATCTTGAAGGGGGGCCGTCGCATCAACGGCGCGCCATTCATTGAAAAGAAAATTTTCTAAAAATGTACGATCCCACAATTACCCCTTTTTATACGTACGGTATACAGACGTATCAGGGTTTTTTAAAATCGGGACTGTGTCAAACTTGTGTCCAGCTAATTTGATTTGTGTCTAGCTAAAGAAACGTTGTGTCCAGAAACTAAAATTTCGCGCAGAGCAAATATAAGCGGTATTTAACGTGTTATTTTAGTGTAGGGATAAAATTAGTTGTTATGCGAATTGCGAATATATATACAAGAATAAAAATGCTCCGATGGAGCATGAAAAATGCAATATGGGTGACACTGGGTTTTACGCGGACAGAGGACTAGGTTTTAAAACGTTAATATGGAAAGTCTGGGCTTATTCTAGTGGGGGGGGGGGTGGGGGGCCCCCTCCCATAAACACCCTTCCCCCCCCCAAAAATCGTTCCCCCCCCCAAAAATCGCCCCCCCCCAAAAAAAGTGGGTGCCCCTTTTGGTACCCTGAAAAAATCGCTGAGAAGGCCAAATTTTCAAAAATTTTCCGGCTTCGCCGGAGATTTTTAGTCGATTTTTGCCTATTTAAGCACTATTTTTGCACTAAAAACGAACTTTTTTGGCGATTACTATAAAAATAGCGCTATTTTTAGCATGTTTTTAGAAAAATTTTGAAAAATTTTCGCCCCCCCCAAGAATGACTCGCCCCCCGAGGGCCCCCCCCCCCAAAGAGCCCCCCCCAAGAAAAATTCCCTAGAATAAGCCCAGAAAGTGCCGGTTGTAAATGCCAGGAGGACTAGGTTAAAAGCGCACTAATATGGACCAGCTTCGCTGAACAACCCATATTCGCGGAAACAGTTCGGACTGATGCTGGTGGCAGTTCTTCAGTAACAGTTTACCAATTAGTGAGCATAGCTCTGCGTTTGCAACTTATATATGTAGTTATGTTCGTAATACTTAATAATTACATAATTAATACAACTTAATTTAATTAATGCATATAATGCAACACTTATATAATACAACATACAGTAAAAATTGGTGTCACAAATTCTGCTGTGGCAGGTCACTATATATAAAACGCTTGAAGCATATAAAGCCTAATATTACAAAATCAGCAAGCCCGCCTGGAAAACTGATGAATTTAGGACTAGTGGGAAAATGCCCTAGACGGGCATGCAGTGGCTAGAATAGGGAAAGAAGAAAGAAGGAAGGGCGGAAAATGCCAAACAGGGTTTTTTGTGCATATTACTGTGCATATGCACCTTTTTTCCAAAATGCACACTCGAATTTAAAAATGCACACATAAATGCACAGTCAAATTTTGCTTCCGCTAACCACAAAATGCTCTAAAAAATTTCCAAAGTGCTTTAAATTTTACAAAAGCTCTAGCTTTTAGCTGGGGGCTGCCGCCCCCAGACCCCCAGCTTTTTCTTACGTACTATTTTTCACTCATGGCACTCACTCATTTTTGCTTTAGGTTGTAAGTATATATTTATACAAGAGTGCGTTCCTTCATCGTCAAAAATAAAAGGCTGGATTAAGCCAATGTTTCTTAAAGTATCTTTGCATTTGCTTCCTCTACAGCGGTTCGATGTGTGCAATGCTAGCTCTCTTATTGCCGTTTGTTAATCTATTAAAGTGGTAAGAAATTGTTCATAAAAATTTCTTTCGTGCTCAAAATTCCAAAAAATTCCCAACTTCTGGGGAACTCCGCCCCGAGACCTCCCCAGCGTCGACTTTCAATCTAATTTCTGCATTATATATATACGTTAGATATAATATATTAAATGGTTACCCGCAGAGGGCTGAATTACACCAATATATACGTAATTTCAGCTCGGATTTTATCGTTACTTTGAAGAAATTCTTGAATTATATATATAAGTAAATTTGGCAGCAAATTGACAATCCTATGTTGATTTTATGTTCTTCACAATTTTGCGCTTAATAGGTTCACAGCATTGCAGATGTAAATCCCGACACCTATATACGTTAGTTTGTATAGTTATGCATTTGCCTAAATATCAGTATATATACGTGTGCTAACCAGTTAAGATTTAAAATCGTCATCAAAACATCAACTAAAGCGTGGGATTCCAGTTGAAGTCAAAAATGCGTAGAACACAAAATTACGGCCAAAAATGTACGTTATAGTTCAAAATAAGCAATTTTTTTAAAAATGCACACATTTTTTCCAAAATGCACACTATTTTTTAAAAATGCACAAAAAATGCACAATTGTCCGCAACCAAAAAACCCCGATGCCAATATATATACAAGAATAAAAATGCTCCGGTGGAGCATGAAAAATGCAATATGGGTGACATCAGGTTGTAAATGGACAGAGGACTAGGTTTTAAAACGTTAATATGGGAGGGGCAGGTTGTAAATGCCAGGAGGACTACGTTAAAAGCGCACTAATATGGACCAGCTTCGCTGAACAACCCATATTCGCGAAAACTGTCCAGAGTTTCTATCGGCTGCTGCTTGCTGTTGATATTGGCAGTTCTTCGAAAAATTGTACGATATGTCACCACGGCCTGTAACTATATGTGGTCGTGCTCCTTTATTATACAACTTAATAATACACGTACATAATGTTAACTGCTTTTCGCATCAACTTAATACAAGATTCTGCGCTGACACTGCAGAAAAAACACCTTGAACACCTTTCTACCAGAACTGCATTGTTTTTGGAATAAGCTTTAATATTTCAAAATCGTCCCGTTTGCTTTGAAAGCTGAAGAATGTAGATATTACTCGTATGTCATGTGGAGTGGAGCATGAGTGACCGCGAATATGGGTTGTTCAGCGAAGCTGGTCCATATTAGTGCGCTTTTAACCTAGTCCTCCTGGCATTTACAACCTGCCCCTCCCATATTAACGTTTTAAAACCTAGTCCTCTGTCCATTTACAACCTGATGTCACCCATATTGCATTTTTCATGCTCCACCGGAGCATTTTTATTCTTGTCCTATTTCATTTTTAAGGTTCTCAGTAAAAAGCAAAAACGTTAAAGCTGTGTGAAAGAAACTTTAAAAATTCCGCCAATCATTAATCGTTAACCGAAAGTACAGAACAAAGAAGCTTGAAAAGTTCCAATTTCTTCCTTTTTCTCTATTTTGACAGAAATCCAACATCCAGTACCCATGGCTGCAATAGTTTTAGTTACTCTATATAGCAAATAGCACTCTACTGCAGCGCAACCAAATGCAAACTTTACTGTCAGTGAAGGAAACTCATAAGACACGATTTGCAATGCTCTTCCGTACTTGTATACAAAGTTTCAGGCGATTGCTCTTTGTCTCTTGCTAGTGATAGGCCGTGCTGCACTTCAGCAGCACTCTACTGCAACGCAACCATACGCAAACGTCAATGCCAAAGAAGGAGACTTACACGGCACAATTTCTAGTGCTATTCCGCTGTTGCCTGCAGAATTTCAGGCAATTGCAAGTTATATATAGTTAGTTATAGGCCGTGCTGTACTTCAACAGCACTCTACTGCAGCGCAACCACATGCAAACTTTACTGTCGGTGAAGGAAACTCATACGGCACGATTTGCAATGCTCTGCCGCACTTGTGTGCAAAATTTCGGGCGATTGCAACTTAACTGTAGTTAGTAACAGTCCGTGCTGTACTTCTGCAGCACTCCACTACAGCGCAACCACATAGTAACATCGTAATAGGTATACAAAACGTATCTATAATAGTTTGTCATGTCCTAAACAATCTGTATGCCGAATTTCAATTACCAGTGACGAATGAATTACTTGTTATCGACTGTGCTGTGTTTGGGGCAGCACATACAGCACGGTGGAAGCTACAGAGTGCACTAACTAACATAGCTACAGTTCCTCCTTACTACAGACATACTTTTCACCAAGTTTCATATGTTTAGCCGTTTACAGTAAGTCTACAGACAGCGTGCTATGGTTGCTGCATAACAGTACAGCACGATAGCAGCACCGCACAGCGCTGCGACTATGCTCATCGTTTTCAGCGACCCCGATAACCCTTATATGCGTCCCACTATATGGCCCAAAACAGCATATTTAGGCCTATTTTTGACTATTTCCTGTAGAGTTGGGACATAGAAATTTTCCGAAAATGGCTATTTGGCCGGACCAACTTTGGGCCGGCCGCCAGAACGATCCTGGCCAGATATCAAAAATCGCCCTCGTTAGGACATATAAACCCTTCCGTAGATCCTTATGCAACAAACCACGTCTCTCTAGCGTCTTCCCTGAGTCCTGTAGCTTTGACAAAAAATTGGCCATTTTTTGGCCATTTTAGCGCCAAGTCCACTTTTGGCCGGCCGTACAGGTGGCCGGCCGGGCCGAGGCAGCGAAAAAAAATATCAAAAAAGGTTCACTTTCGGGGTATATATGTTCAGAAAAACCTAAATTCACCTGCTGAAAATGCCCAGATCGTTCTAGCACTGCGACAGAAAATTGCATTTTTCCAAGCGTGACTTACACGGAAAAAAACAAACGGACCTAACTTGCCCGGAAGCGAAAATTTTCAAAGTTGGAAATTTTGACCAAAACTTTTTTGCGACTTGTAGTACTCGTCGTGTAGATTCCAACGATACCAAAATTGTCCAGTTTCGTTGAGTATTTAGCTGGCACGGAGCTCGAACGGGTCTCCAAGGGCCGCACTGAGCCTTTTACACCCATATTATAGGGGAGCGCTCTCGCGACACCCATAATATATATATATATATATATATATATATATATATATATATATATATATATATATATATATATATATATATATATATATATATATATATATGTGTTTTAGCAGTCGGCGCAGAAAATTTATCGGTTTATCGGATAACAGAATTAAGGGGGGGGGGGAGGCGAACGCCCACCAAGGGGGGTGTCGCGCTGCGTCCGAATGGGATAATTTGAAAGAACACAATTGTTTCAGCATGACAAAACGTTTTCATAGGGGTTCTTGGAAAACAGGATGAAGGGGGGCCGAAACCCACCGGGAGGGGGGTCGTCGCGCTGCGTGAGCGTGCGGTAGGGAAAATTTGAAAAAACGCAATTGTTTTCGTTCAAACGTGTAAATCAGCGACTTTTACAAATGGTTTGTCGGAGAACAGAATTCTGGGTGATTGAACGTCCCCTTGGGGGGGGGAGGGCGTTGGGCTTCGTGGGAATTGGCAAATTTGAAAAAAACGCAATTGTTTCTGTTCGCACGTGTACATCAGCGACTTTTACAAAGCGTTTGCCGGAAAACAGCATGCAGAGAGGGCCGAACACCCATGGGGGGGTCGTCGCGCTGCGTGAGGTTGGGGAAATTGGGACAATGAAAGTCTTCCGTACGTAGGTGTAGGTCAGCAACTTCTAACAGGGTGTATCGGATAACAGAATTAAGGGGGGCTGGCTTATTTTTAGGCAAAAATTTATGGGGGGGGGCTGACCCAAAATGGGGGGCATATTTTGGAAAAAATTTTCGAATTTTTGCGGGTTTTTCGTGTAAAAATGTGTAAAAATCGCTAAAAAATGAATAATTTTAAGTGGTTTTTAGGCTAAAATAGTGAAAATTTCGTTAAAAATCCGGCGAAGCCGGAAAAATTTTTGAAAATTTAGGGTAAAAACGGTAAAATTGGGCAATTTTGGGGGTTATGGGGGGGAGGTCGGAATTTATGGGGGCTCCTCGAATGGGGGGCGGCCCCCCCATCCCCCCAGTAAAAATAAGCCAGGGGGGAGTGTCGCCGCGCTGCGTGGGGTAGGGATAATTTGAAAACGCAATTATTTCCGTGCGTAAACTTCTACATCAGAGACTTTCACAAAAGGTTTGTCGGAAAACAAGATAAAGGGGGGAACGAACGCCCACCGGGGAGGGGGGTCGTCGCACTGCGTGGGGCTAAGGAAATTGAAAGAATGCCTTTTTTCCGTACGTAGATGTAGGTCAGCAACTTCTAAAAAGGGTTATCCGATAACAGAATTAAAGGGGGGTAGAACGCCCAAAAAGGGGGGGTGGAACGCCCAAAAAGGGGGGTGTCGCGCTGCGTCCGGATGTGAACATTTGAAAGAACACAATTTTTTCAGCATGAGAAAACGTTTCCAAATGGGATTTTGGAAAACAGGTTGAAGGGGGGGCCGAATGCCCACCGGGGGTGGGGGATCGAATGCCCACCGGGAGGGGGGGGGCGTCGCACTGCGTGGGGTTCAGGAAATCGAAAGAATGAATATAATTTTGCCGTACGTAGATGTAGGTCAGCAACTTCTAGAAAGGGTTTATCGGATAACAGAATTATTTTTTAAGGGGGGAGTCGCACGCCCACCAAGGATGGGAAAAGCTGAAAGAACACAATTGTTTCAGCATGAGAAAACGTTTCCGAAGTCCCAAGCCACTATCGACATTTTAGAGGGTCCTTCAATGACAAAAATTGACTCCCCTCAGCAAGAGCTTTCATTTTATACCGAACTCGACCACTTTCGGAAATTTTGAATTTTGACCATTTTGACCGGTCCGCACCCCTGGCCAGAGTGCCACAGGCCGCTAGGAAAAGTTTGGAGTGGTCCTCCAATGACAGAAAATGTTCGCCTTAGCAAGGGCGTTCATTTGATAGCAAACTTGGCCACTTTAGAAAATTTCAATTTTTAGCCGTTCTTGACCGGTCCGGACCCTGGTCAGAGTGCCACAGGCCGCTAGGAAAAGTTTGGAGGGGTCCTCTAACGACAGAAAATGTTCGCCTCAGCAAGGCCGTTCATTTGATACCAATCTCAGGGTATTTTTTAGGGATTTTTTTTCCGGGGGGGGGGGGAGAAATTTTCGGGCGGGGAGAGATTTTTTGAAAAAATGAGCCAAAAAATGGTATTTTTGGCGTATTTACCATGGTGACACGCAAAAAGTGCTCAAAAATGCCAGGATTTAAGCTAAAAATAGCTATTTTGACGAAAAAATCTCCGGCGAAGCCGAAACATTTTTGAAAATTGGCCTATTTTAAGCAAAAATTTGGGCCTCCAAAAAATCCCGGGGGGGGGAAGCAAAAATCCCGGAAGTGGGCGATGTCGGGAGGGAAGGCATTTTCGGGGGGAAGGTCAATTTCGGGGGAGCCCGCCCCACCCTCCTGTAAAAAATACCCTGAATCTCGGCCACCTTTGGAAAAATCTATTTTTGGCCATTTTGGACCGGTCTGGACCCAGGTAAGGGCGCCACAGGCCGCTGGGTCCACTTTGGAGGGGTCCTCCAATGACAAAAAATGTTCGCATCACCACGGGCTTATATTTCATACCAAACTTGGCCATTTTTGGAAAAATCTATTTTTGTCCATTTTGGAGCGGTCTGGACCCTGGTCAGGGCGCCACAGGCCGCTGGGTCCACTTTGGAGGAGTCCTCCAACGACAAAAAATATTCGCCTCATCAAGGGCTTTCATTTGATACCAAATTTGACCACTTTTGGAAAAATCGATTGTTGGCCATTTTGGGCCCGGTACCCGGTCCGGACCCCTAGCCTTAGGGCGCCACAGGGGTCCGGGCGAAACCTACTATAGCCTATTCTGTAGTCCTCCTGCAGCCCACCCAAATGCCAAATATGAAAGCCCTGCTCACTGTGGATCTTTCTGTAGAAGAAGTTAAAGTTGGAGTTGCGACACGGTTGGGCCCAGCACCATCAGGGTGCCCCCCCAACCCCATGGATAGGTCCTACAGCGAAACTAATGGGCCTTTTAGATTCACCATATAGGGCTTCCTATTCGAATACAAAACGTCAGCTCAGCAGCTCTCATGTGTAGGGCTCCACATTCCGTAGTCCCAGACCCCCCCCCCTTTTACACACAAACTTTGGACCCCTGCCAGCCAGAAAACTACAGGGGACAGATCCAAAACTCATATACCCCATGGCAATTAGGGCCAGGGGCCATGCTCCTCGCCGAACCTCAGACCCCTCGGCCTGCCCCGGTTCAAGTTTACTTGAACAGAAGGATTGACCATCTTGGAGATCTTCGAAAAAATAGAAATCCTGCTATGTACACAGACCTATGGGGGTCCTACCTACACCATACTCAAAAAAACGCCATATGGCATAGAAAATGTGAGACCTCTGACCCCCAGGGGGGGGGAGGAGAGAAAGTTGTGCATTGAAAAATTGAATCTATCATGTCTCAAAATGGCTCGCTCGGCCGATTTTGCTCAAATTTGCAGAGCATGGACCCCTCGTGAAGGGGTTTCTACTGGTACAATATGAAGGCTCTTGCTTAACTCCTCCGCCGGCACCAGGGGAAACTATGTTTCAACACTGCGCAATACGCCTTTTTTCCCTATTCTAGGTAGTGCGCTGACGCGCACTACCTGACTTAAGACAATAAAGCTAAAATGCGGAGTGGAGCATGCGTACCCGCGAATATGGGTTGTTCAGCGAAGCTGCTCCATACTAGTGCGCAATTAACCAAGTCCTCCTCTCCTGGCATTTACAACCTGCCCCTCCAATATTAACGTTTTAAGGTGGTGATTCCCTTTGGTCACATAAAGTTTGCACCATCATTACTCATTCATTACTCGGAGTTAAGAAGCCATTTTTATGTCAAAATGTAGCTTGGCATTTTCTCTTTAACGCATGCCACGAAACTAATGTTGCTTTTCTACAATATTTTTAACACATTTTAGAAGAAGTATAATTTTCCAGAATTTTTGCAGACTGCAGTAAATTTTTTCGCGAGACATCGGTTATATCATTCGATACCTCCATCAAATAGCTGGGGACGATTTTTTATTTATTGTGAAATCGCTCTTCATTATAGAGAAATAAGCTGAAATGTGTGCGTAAACCTGTATTTTGCCTACTTTTTCCAAATTTGTCAAGCTATTACTATAGCTAGAAAGTAGCAATCGGGGCAACTAAAAAATCGTCCCTGGGTATATTTGTGCAGAACACATTTGTTCAGTAGCAGCCCTCCACCTTGCATGGTGAACGCTCCACAATCTTTGAAAAAAATTGGTCGTGTTTTTGCAAAAACTACATTTTTTATGGTAGCAGCCTACAGGATAGCAGTTGGAAGACGATCATGCGTCGGATAATTTGCCCCTGTGAGACCTATCTGTAGTTTGTTATAACCCATGCTGTACTTCAGCAGCACTCTACTGCAGCGCAACCAGATGCAAATTATATATACTGTCAATGAAGGAAACCTATAAGGCACAATTTATAATGCTCTTCTGCAGTTGTATATGCAAAATTTTAGATGATTGCAACTAGTAGCTAGTTATAGGCCGTGCTGTATATACTTCAGCAGCACTCTACTGCAGCGCAAACGTCACTGCCAAGAAGGAAACTTATAGGGCACGATTTCTAATGCTATTCTGCACTTGCCTGCAGAATTTCAGGCGATTGCTATTTATGTGATGCTAGTATATATTGGGCAGTGCTGTACTTCAGCAGCACTCTACTGCAGCGCAACCAGATCCTAATTATGCTGTCGATGAAGCAAACTTATACGGCACGATTTCAATTGCTCTTCTGCAGTTAGTTATATGCAAAAATTTGGACAATAGCAACGTATCTGTAGATAGTTATAGGCCGTGCTGTACTTCAGTTGCACTCTACTGCAGCGCAACCATATAGTAACGTCGTAATAAGTATACGAAACGTATCTATAATAGTTTGTCATGTCCTAAACTATATGTATGCCGAATTTCAAATACCGGTGACGAATGAATAACGTGTTATCGACGGTGCTGTGTTTTGGGACAGCACATACAGCACGGTGGAAGCTACAGAGTGCACCAACTAACATAGCTACAGCTGGCATTGTTTTAGTGGGGGGGGGGGCGGGGGTCCCCACTTTTCGGTACCCCCCCCCCACTTTCGCCCCCCCCCCCACTTTTCGGCACTTTTTACCTTAAGTTTTTCTAATTTTTCGCAAATTAATGCTAATTTTTCGCTAAAAATTTCGGTATATTTTACATTTGGCTCGCCCCCCCCACTTCCTCCTCCCTAGGGGGGGAGGCTTCGCTACTCTACTACTCTCAGAAAAACCAAACTTCAAAGGCTTAGGCTTAGGCTTCAGTTTGTGAGTTAGGTTCCTTCCCCAAGCGTGACTTACACGGAATAAAACAAACGGACCTAACTTGTCCGGAATCGCTACTTTTTTTGTTACTTGTTGTATTCGTCGTGCTAATTCCAACGATACCAAATTTGTCTAGTTTCGTTGAGTATTTAGCTGGCACGGTGCTCGAACGGGTCTCTAAGGGCCGCGCTGAGCCTCTTACATTTATATAATAGGGGGAACGCTATCGCGCCCCTATAATTATATAGACCTTTACTATTTTGCTTTACTTTACTTTGTAGTTTTATTAACTGAATTACTGCAAACATGATTGCCTTAAATGGTGGATACTGACTATGTGCAGCTTGGATGGAATACCCTGTTCATAATGGGAGCAAACAGTCTGAGTTTTCATACGAGACTATACAGAAGTGGAAAATATATTATAGCAAATTAAACTACAAAATTTGGTTTGGGAATTGATAATATATATATACAATGCAAAGAATTCAATGTTTCAATAGCGTTTTAGCGGTGAAATTGAAAAATTTTCTCAACTTCTGGGAGGCTCCGCGAACAGACCCCCCTTTTTGGGGGTTAGCATGCTGCTTTCGGCTGCAATCGATTTAAGCTAAGAACTTTATAGAAATTGTGTGCTTAGTGTTCATACAACTGTTGAGCAAAAAATAAAAAATTCCCCCCGGACTTCGGTCCAAACCGCCCCCCCTGAAACTTTTTTGTGTCTATGCTACTGCTCCAGCCATATTTTTGCGTATTCTGGCTTTCCGGAAGTAAAGAAGACCCCATTCTTGTCATTCAGGTAACATAAGACTTCACGAATTTTAGCTGCTTTACTTTTAACATTTTTAGTTGTTTCAGAATTTGGAAAATTAATTTTTTTCATCTGATTTTTAATAGAACTCAATAACTTTAATAGATCCATTGTGTAAACTGTTGGCTCAATTTTTACAAACAGTGGTAATTGATCTGAAAGATTTATTGGAACTGGCGACGGCTTGCACGCGTGCTTTTATGAAGGTACTACCTCGTGTGTTGCTGACTTATCTGGTTTTATTGAATGTATTTTCGTGAATTCCAACATCTGACTTCGGTTCAATCAAACCGCCCACTCTGAAAATTTTATGGATATATATATATATACCTACGCTAATGGGGGTCTCCTCAGGGGAGCCCCACGAAAAGTTGGGGGAGAGCCAGGAGCGGATACTATTCTTAACTAAAAATGTGATGTATTCTACAAAATTTTCACAGTTCTTCAAGATTAAAAAATGAAAGACCCGAAGACCGATTTTATTGCAAAAACTAAAAATTTCTTCAACTTCTGGCGGATTTCGCCTCCCAGACCTCCCGGATGAAAAGTTTTTACGGTCCCCCGTCACCAAATGGAATTCAATGGAATTTCAATGGAAGTAATAATATAATAGAACATTTTTGGAATAATTTTGTGCAATTTATACAGTGTGTTATTAATGAATATGTACCTTATGTTAAATGTGTAACTTCCAAGTTGCACTGGCCTAATAATTTGAAATGGTTAGATAGAAGAAGAAATGGCGCCTTTAAAACGTGGACTAGAAACATGGACTTCACTGCCAAACAAGAGTATCTAGCTTTGACTGATATATTTAACAGAGAACTAAAGCACTTTTTAAGTCGACATGAACAGAACCTAGCGCATTCGCCAAACACTAGAAAATTTTTCAAATATGCTAACCAAAAGTTAAAGGTTAAGAGCGAAATCCCTGTTCTGCAACTTAGTGGAGGAAGTATTGCTGTATCTGATATTGACAAATGTAATGCACTATGTGAGTTCTTCGGTTCTGTATATACAAATGATAATGATAGATTACCTACGGTTGAGCATGTATGTGATATTGCTTGTGAGAACATAGTTTTTGATGTGATAGATGTTTTCGAGGTTCTGTTTAAGTTGAAGCCAACTTTGGTTAGTGGGCCTGAAGACATACCCTATATTTTTTATAAAACCTTTGCAGCGGAACTAGCATATCCTATTTACTTTATAACTGATTTTTGTTATCGGCTAGGTTATGTACCTCAAGGCTGGAGGGATGCGAATATAGTTTCAATTTACAAAAACAAAGGTTCCAGGTCTTCTGTTGATAATTATAGAGATGTGTCTCTAACTAGTGGGGCGGCCAGACCTTTAGATTACTTTATTAATAAGCATGTAATGACGCACTGTAGAGTAAATAATGTTTTGGCGGCTTGTCAACATGGGTTTTTGAAGGGCAGATCTACGGTGACCAATCTATTGAGCTCTGTGCATCAATGGATAAATAATGTAGATTCTAAACAGCCTGTAGATATTGCTTACATTGATTTTAAGAAAGCTTTTAACTCTTTATCTATTCCAAAATTGAAAATTAGACTTCAGGCATATGGTTTTGGTGGTAAATTCTTAAAATTAATTGAAGCCTTTGTGTCTGGTAGGAGACAAAGGGTGAAATTAAACGAATCATACTCTGGTTGGTGTAATGTTGCCAGTGGAGTCCCCCAGGGGTCTGTGTGTGGTCCAACTTTGTTTCTAGTTTTTATAAATGAATTTCTTTATTCTTGTGAAAGGGTACATTGTAGTGCGTATGCTGACGACATTAAGCTATTTGCTTCAGGAAAGCACCGACACGATACTTTACAATTATTATTAAGAAAATTAGAACTTTGGGCTTCAGAATGGCAGCTTACAGTCTCTATCCCTAAAACAGTAGTTTTATATCTGGGACGTACAAATCAGAAGATTCCATATTCATTCAACAATGAAATTTTGAAAATAGTAGATGGATATTCTGACTTAGGAGTTTGGGTGACGGAAAATGCGAAATTTGGTGTGCACATTAGTAAAGTTGCAAACAAAGCTATGTCTGTCCTGTCGTTGGTGATTAATAATTTTGTATCAAGCGATACTTTGTTAAAAGTGAGATTATATAATGCTTATGTAATTCCTATTCTATCATACGCCTCTGAAATTTGGAATCCATGGTTAATAAAGGACATTGAAACAATAGAAAGGGTTCAGAAAAGGTTTTGCTCTTCATTTTCTAATTTAAATGGTCTCTCTTACGGCGACAAGTGTAACTTTCTAACTCTTCCATCTTTAGAACTCAGAAGATTAATGGCTGATTTAGTGATGGTTTATAAAATTATGTTTGGGTATACAGTAATATCTGCTACGGATTTATTTAACTTTGTTGAATCGTCTCATGAAACTAGAGGACATTTGCTAAAACTGAAAGCTGCAAAATTTTATACTGATACACGCAAATTCTCTTTTGCTTGTCGGGTAATTCGACCCTGGAACTCACTTCCGGAAATAGTGGTTTTGAGCAAGGATATAAGTAAATTTAAAGATGGTTTGAATAACAACAAATGCAATTTGGTTAAGTTTTTGCGTGTTTATAGATTTTAGTAATTTCGATTGCATATATATACTGTATCTGTGCTTTCATTTGAAATTGTAAATTGATGTTGTTGAAACCGTTGCCATTACTTTTGGATTAAATCTTTGTCTTTGTCTTTGTCTTTGTCAAATCCTGCATTTGCCAGTGGGGGAAATTTGGGAAAAAATTTTCGAGTGGGGGAACGCAAAAATATTTCGGGGATTAAGTTTTGGAATTTAGGTGGTGGACACCCGGACGAAATGTAAGGCCGAAGCTTCTCCAAATTCGGAGATCAGAAATTCCAAAAACGGCTTAAAACTGTCTTTCTTTAAGAACAAGGCTTGTTTTGTCGTTGTGAGATGTAACCATAGGTGAACCAGGCTACAGTTTGCCCCCTGTGAGACCTCCCCCCACGAGAAGGCCAGACCCCCCATACCCGACCTCGACTATTCCCCCCCAAGCCGAGCTCAGACCCCCCTCCCCCCTAAAATCACAGGAAAACTTTATCCAGAAAATATCTGGAAAAAGTCTGGAAAACGTTTTTCCAGAGTTTTTCCAGAGATTTTTCAGGGATTTTTGAGACATTTTCCAGACTTTTTCTAACTTTTTTCCAGACATTTTCCAGACTTTTTCCGGACTTTTTCCAGATTTTTGTCTCAATTTTCAAATTTTCCAGACTTTTTCCAGGTTTTTTCTGAGTCTATTTGGTTTACTTTCCAGACATTTTCCAGACTTTTTCCGGAGATTTTCCAGACTTTTTCCAAGTTTTTCTAAACCAATTTGGGTTGCTTTCCGATTTTCCATACTTTTTCCAGAGATTTTCCAGACTTTTTCTAGGTTTTTTCTGAATCACTCTGGGTTGTTTCCCAGACATTTTCCAGACTTTTTCCGCACTTTTTCCAGACTTTTCCAGGTTTTTTCTGAATCACTCTGGGTTGTTTCCCAGACATTTTCCAGACTTTTTCCGGACTTTTTCCAGACTTTTCCAGGTTTTTTCTGATTCAATTTGGGTTGTTTCCTAGGCATTTTACAGGTATTATTACACTTATTATTTTACAGGCACTTATTTAGATGGGGAGGGGGAGATTTTTTCGCCTTGGTCCCCCCCTTATGAAGTTCGAAAAAATTTTTTGTCTCCGATTTGGCTGAGAAGTTGCCCTTATGGTAAATCGAGGTCGCTAATTTCAGAAATAGAATCGAGAGATCGATCCGATCGATCAAAATCGATCAAAAAATTTCTTGTCTCCGATTTTCGCGAAAACATGTGCCTAGGGTAATTCGGGGGCGCTGATTCCGAATCTGCAGTCGAAATTTCACAAAAATCGATCCTGGGCGCGCAAAACTCGATTTTCTTCGATTTTTTGAAAATTCGTTAATAACTCAACTTTGTCAGCTCGGATCGAAATTTCGACTGCAGATTCGTAATCAGCGCCCCCAAATTACCCAAGGACAGGGGCGACTTTTCCCGAAAATTTGAGACAAAAGCTTTTTTGATCGATTTTGATCGATCGGTCGATCGGATCGATCTCGATTAGATTTTTGAAATCAGCTACCTCCATTTATATACCCTAGGGGCAACTTCTCAGCCAAATCGGATACAAAACTTTTTTCGGATCATAAGGGCCAAGGCGAAAAAATCGCCCCCCCCCCTATTTAAATAAGTGCAGGTACAGTAGCGTAGGTACAAAAAATTTCAGGGGGCGGTTTGGACCGAAGACGGGGAGTGGGGTAAATTTAATTTTTTGCGCAACAATTGTATGCACACTACATTATGCTGTAAGTTTACCTATTAAATACTAAAGTTTTCCAAGCATCATAGCTTAAATCTGTTGTAACCGAAAGCGGCACACTACAACCCGAACCGGGGGGTCTGGGGGGTAGAGTCCCCCAGAAGCTGAGAAACGTTTTTAATTTTGCCATTAAAACGCTGTTGAAACATTGAATTCTTTGCATTCTATATTATTAACAATTCCCAAACCAAATTTTGTGGTTTAATTTCCTATACATTTTCGACTTCTACAATCTCCTACAAAAACTCAGATAAAGATGCTCCCATTTTGAACAAGGAATTCTTTCTAAGCATATCCAGTATCGACCGTTTAAGGCAGATCATGCTTGGAATGGTGCAGTTAATAACAAAACTACAAAGCAGGTAAAGCAAAGTAAAGTAAAAGGTAAAAGCAAAGTAGTATATACGTATATGTATATAGGTGTAACTGCAAAAAATTTTCAATAAAGTACAAATGCACAATTTTTGGAGCATTTCAGTACAATTCCTTTGTGTTCATGACAAATTTAAACGCCCAAAATTTTTCTTTTGGCCAATTTTTCCCAGGGGAGCAAAACCATTTCGGGGGGGGGCGCCCCCTCCCCCCCGCCCCGCGTATATACGCTCGCGGGTATATATATATATAGATATTCCCGAATTTTGCCAGTATTTTCGGGGATTATTAATTATTATTTTCAATAATGCGCACCACAAAATGGCCGAAAATAGCCGTTTTTGGGGACTTTTCCCAACTTTGACCTGGGCGAGGAACCACGATGGCCACGCAGCCCGAGGGTCGCATCCGTCGGTTTCGGAGATATGCTCATCGTTTTCAGCGACCCCGATTTACTATACATGGGACCCCCATATACTGTATATGGGCACCGCCAAATGGCCGAAAATAGCCGTTTTCGGGGACTTTTTGAGAATTTTCTATGTTGGGACCCTCGATAATTCCGAATGTTCGTGAGCCCATGTTTGACAGTCTGTAGAAACCGCTAGAAGCCGAATCAGGAATATAAAACGTCTATCTAGCGCTTACCGTTGGCGAGAAATTTTCGACCAAACCGATGGGAAAAAACCCAATGCGGGAAAAAACCCATGGACGGGAAAAAACCCAGCCGAATTTTTTGCTGCAAGCACGCCAGAACGTTTTTGACTATACCATTCGAAAGAGCGGGTCATTTTTAGTACATCTGAATCATAAAATACCAATATTTTTGCAAAAAATCATGTCAAATTGACTTTTCAAAATTTCGTATGTTTAACACGTAAACATAAGCAAATTTTGGAAATTTTTGAAATTTGCTTAATTTCTGCAGTTTAAGCATCCTATCACATAGAAAACGTGTTTTTATTGCATCTAAAGCCAAACCCGACCTATTTTAGTGAAAAATTTAGCGGTTTTTGGCGAAATTTGAAAATTTGGCTAGAAATGGCACCATCTCAGATTTTGGCCACCTGGACCTCACATGGCAGGTCGAATCTACGTAAAATCTATACCAAATTCATCAGGAGGCTCTACTGAGCTAAGAAAAGCATGAATTTTTCCTTTGCTGCTAATGGTTAGAAAAAAATTTCATTTTGAAATTTGGGTTTTTTCCCGCACATGGGTTTTTTCCCGCCGAGTCTAGGTCACCCCCAGGTCGCACCACAGGCACTAGAGCCAAATTGAATACACCATCGTGAAGTTCGAGACATATCCTCTGTGAAACTGTAATCCGTTTTGGGCTAAGTCTTTCCAGTAGTTCAGGGTGACCCCCCCAAAGTTGACCCTGCCTGACCCCCATGTTGGGACCAAAAATTCCAAAATTTTCAAAGTCCCAAAAAATTTGCTCCAAACTAAACAGGCTTTCACACAAATGAGGCAGTGTTTGGTCCTCCCGCCACTTCTTCCAGTTGCCCCATAGCGAAAAAACATTAGAACAGCAATTTTCCAAAAATTTTCGGAAGATTTTCTAGACTTTTTCTAGTTCTGTAAAAAGCCTGGAAAAAACCTGGACAATATGCTTTCCAGACATTTTCCAGACTTTTTCAAGAGTTTTTCCAGATATTTTCCAGATCTGGAAAATACCTTGAAAATATCTGGAAAATGTCTGGAAAAATTTTTCCAGACATTTTCCAGATTTTTTCCGAACAACAGAAAAAACCTGGAAAAAGTCTGCAAAATTTTCAGCGTTAAGACATTTTTCCAGATTTTTTCCAGACTTTTTCTGGAAAAAGTTTTCCTGTGAATGGGGTTCAAACAAGAGAAAAAATGCCAAATTTTTGCAAAATTTTTTGGAATTTTTCAAAAATTTTCTGAAAAATTTGGCTGGAAATAGATAAAAACACTAAAAAATAAACTCTAAAACACAATACGAGTAGTTTGTGAGTATATTTATGTCGAAAATAGCAGATTTTATGTCCAAAAAGGGCTATTTTTAGCTGAAAAAAGTTGGGTAGTTTGGGTACAGTTTTTTCGAAAATTTCCGATTTTTTAGACCCCCCAAGCCAGATTTGGACTTTTTACTCCCCCCCCCAACCCAAACAGGTGGTACACCTATGGATGTAACTTATATACTTGACTTAACGTAACGCCGGAGAGCAGGGGATCAGCATCCGCTAAAAATGATGGGGGCGTTCGGGGGGGAGTAGCCTAAAGTTGGGGGGAGCTTAAGTCAAAAATTCGGGGGGAAAGAGGGTCAAAATTTTGGCACTTATTTAGATGGGGAATTTTTTCGCCTTGGTCCCCTTAAAAATTTTTTGTCTACGATTTGGTGAGAAGTTGCCCCTAGGCTACATCGGTATATATGTATATACTTATGCAAATGGGAGACAAAAATTTAGCCTTGGTCCCCCCTCCCCTATGATTCGAAAAATTTTTTGTCTCTGACTTGGCTGAGAAGTTGCCCCTAGGCCTGGGGTAAATCGAGGTCGCTGTTTTCAGAAATCGAACTGAGAGATCTATCAAAATCAATCAAAAAAATTTTGACCCCGTTTTAGCGAAAAGTCCCCAATATAGTAATCCGGGGGTGGTAATCATAGGTGTAAGGTGGGGGGGGGGGGGGTGGGGGGTGGGGGGGCCGGCCCGCCCCCCCCCCCCCCCCAGCCCTTTTTCAACCCTCCTCCAAAACTTTTTGTGGGGACGTTCCCCCAACTGGGAGGAGGGGAGGAAGAGGAGGGGTAGTTCCCCAGAAGGAGCGAAAATTGGCCAAATTTTTGGGTACTTTTTGGGTTAATTTTGCAAAAATTTTCAAAAAAGTCCAAATTGTTGGCTTAAAGTGTTTATTTTTGCGAGAAATACACGTTTTTACCTGTATTATGGACTTTCTGACTCAATATTGACCTTATTTTCGACATAGAAACATTTTGGCAAACAAGTTTGCGAGTTTAAAACTACTGTCTAATGATAAAATTACTTCATGGTTGAATGTTTTTTGAAATTAGAAACGGCTGAAAATGCGATTTTTGGAATAAAAATAGAAAAAGTTTTTTGGGGGAGGGTTGGGGGAGTTCCTGTGTGGGTTTGAAAATGCGATTTTCGGCAAATTAATATCATTAAGAAGAAAGTTAGTAAATATGGAAACACAAATTCCATTTTCAATCCCCTGAGAATTACTGATTCCTAAAAGGATTCTCCATTTTACTATGTAAAATTTACTAGTTACAATAAATTCATGGTAGAATGCACGTACATAGGCCTTTTGCATTTGAAAATTTTAGAAAAATGGTACTCTTGCAGTATATAATTCAAATTGCCATTTGTGTATTTTTTACGAAAATTTTTTTACAAGAACCAAAAAATTTGGATATTCTGCTCCTGCTACAGTTACAAATTTGTTAATTTCGGGTTTTACTTTAGTACTAATTTACTGCCTGACTGTTGAATGAGAACAATATAAATGTTCACGATTATGCACCTATGGTACGGCCAAAAAATGTGTGTTCAAACTTCGACCGTTTATAGCAGATTAACCTTTGGAGTAAACCCCAACAATGTATATATTTTTAGAATCCTCAGGAACCAGAGACTTTGAAAATCCTAAATTCCTGGTTTCATTTACGGAAAATCTAAATTTTTTAATTTTTCGCCCAATTTTTATCGCAATCAAAATTTTGTTTTCAGGATCGAATAGAGCTGTTCCCGCTGCATATTTTTGCTCTTAGAAATTTTTCACGAAAATGCACCCAATTTTCGGAATTCCGGGTTTTCAAAATTTCCGGATTTTAAAAATTTCCTCCAATGCCCAACAGATCATGGGTGTAATTAGAAAGCTCTTGTCGAGCTGAACACCTTTTGTAACAGAATGAATTCTTGAAAATAAGATAACGTTTTTGGCTTCAACACATAAACATATTTCTCTGAAGACTGTTTAAGAGAAACTTGATATGGTCCTTCCTTTTGATGAAATTAAGAACTAAAGGAAAATTATTAATTAGGACGTTACATTACAGTATAATGACCAATTACCTCGTACCCCTGACCTTAATTGCAAGTGTGTTTCAATTGTACCAATTTGTAAGTGGGCTTAATTTCGCTATATAATTGTTATGTGATAACTGCAATAAGTTTCTGCAACAATTTTTGCAAATGTCAGCTAATCAGCGCTCAACAACTCCATATGAATCTTCTATAACTGATTCTAATTAAAGTTTCTTCTAATTAAATTTTTAAGTTTTTTAAAGGGCCGACCAGGGGGAACCAAAATATTTTGTGGCTCAGATTTTGGGTAAAAGTTGTATATTTGTATATTGAGGTTTTCAGGCAGTGTTGAGCACGAATCTATATCCGTTTTTTGATTCAGCTTTTTGTTATATAGCTCAGTAGATGTAAGTTTATACTGAGCTAACAAAACCCTGAATCAAACAAACGGATTATAGATTCGTGCTCAGCATCCCGGAAAACCTCAATATAAAAGTGTCAACAAAATCCTAGGCAAAAGTGTTTGGTTCCAATTGGTCCACTCTTAAGGGGGCGCTTACATTACCGGGAATGGTTCTCCTGAGTTCATTTTTCAACCAATCCATTTCAAACTTTCAGCAATGGTAGCTGGTGTTAGATAATAGCAATACTTAGAATTTGAAGAATCCAATGCTTGGCTTGCGACCTACACGAAAGGGATAAGTTTAAATTTTCAAAACGGTGTCATTCATTAACGGTTCAATGAAATAAGCTCAAATTTTGCACAAGTGTATAAATAAACCTAACGCAGGGGCAATTTTTTCAGTTTCTCGATTTATGCAATGTTGAGAATTTTATTCGTGTTCAAAAACTTTGAATGTCAATATTTCACGGAATATCAGACTTAAGCAAAAACTAAAAAAATTTCCAATGCGTACCTCTGAAATAAACGTACATGCAAAATTTGAGCAGCTTTGGTTGAAGCATTAATGAGAAAATTAATTTAGAAAATTTCGTACTAATCGCTTCTACTTTGCGCATATATTTTGATTTTAATAAGTTGTATAATGTATTTCATAAAATTATGAACAAATCCAACACAAAAGCATCATGATATATCCAGTAGAACTTATTTTCGAACGACTAGTTTTTACTTTGCCATATGATAATGGTCAACGTAACTTTGCCATATATTCAACTGCCTGTAACTTTTGATAGAAACCACGTACAGAGGAGATATGCATATCGTTGTAAAGCTCTTTTTATGCTCTTCTACCTGATGTATTTGAATTTGTCATACAAAAGCTTTCGTCAAATTTCGATTTTTTAAGCCGTAATGGTAGCTAGCCAAACACGTGGTCTCTGTTGCCGAAATTTCGTCTAAACATGCCCCGCCATCAAAAGTAACTTCAGGTGGGAGTTCATTAAAATTGAGCAATCGGTCCAAATTTAACATCTATAATCCCGATAATGCAAGCGCCACCTTAAAAGCTTAACAATTTAAAATTATAAAAATTTTATTTCCAGTTAATCATTGTTATTGTTTTTGCTGTTGCTGCCTTGCTGCTGTTACTAAACTTGCTTTTTTTGCAAAAAATAGTATCATGTGTACTTTAAAAGTTTTGTTTTTTTCAGCTACTAAAAGTTGGCTAATTTCGGAACCTGGGAACCCATGATTGAATAGCTACCTTCTTGGCTTAAAAATCAAAATATTATTTAAACTTCACATGGTAAATTTGAGTATCCAGTGTGAAAGAACGTAAAAAGAGCTTTAAAATGATGTGCATATCTCTTATCGACATGGTTTCTACCAAAAGTTACAGACGGTTGAATATGTGACAAAGTTACGAAACCATTCCCAACGCGAATGGCAATGTAAAAACCAATCTTTCGGAAATTAATTCTACAGGGTTTAAGATGCTTTGGTGTTGTATTTGCTTATAATTTTAGGAAATACACCGAGCAACTTATTAAAAGCATAATATTTGCGGAAAACTGAAGTGATTAGCGCGAAAGTTTTCATCTTTATTTTCTCATAATTGCTGCGACCAAACGCGTTCACATTTTACATGCACGTTTCTTGGAAAAGTATGCAGGTTTAATTTTTTCGGTTTTTGTTTGAATCATATATTGCGTGAGATAATGACCTCCAAAATTTTCGAATATTCATAAAATAATTAAAACTGCATAAATCGAAAAACTGACAAATTCACCCTGCGTTAAGTTTATATACACATTTGTGCAAATTTGAGCTAATTTCATTCAGCCGTTAATGGGTGACACCGTTTTGAAAATTTCAGCTGATCCCTGTTGTGTAAGTCGCAAGCCAAACACTGGACTATTCAAATTTTATATATTGCTAGCATTTAACACCAGCGACCAGCTACCAATGCTGAAAGTTTGAAGTAGATTCGTTGGAGAATAAACTCAGGAGAACCGTTCCGTTTGAGGTCAGTTTTACTTATCTGGTGACCCTCCAATCATGGTTCCCACCCAACTCCCCCGGAATCGTTTTTGATGGAATTTCTGAGGTCAAATAAAAATTCCCAACAGGGTCGGAACTCGGAACCCGGGGGGGATGGAGGGCCGCTGGGACAAAATTGGATGGTTGGGTTGTAAAACTGACCTCAAATTGGAATCCACGCTCCCGAATACAGCTACGATGTCCTTTTTTTGAGATTCGCCCTAAAATTTTTCACGGGCTTACGCTCACCTGCCGAAAACCGATTGATACCGCGGATTGAAAGCTACGTTACAATTTGTATGTTTACTGAAACCGTCACGAATTTTCGCTTTTTTGAATTTTCGAAAATCGCAAATTTTCGCTGAATTTGGTTTGGTCGAATATTTACCATCAAAAACATTTTTGACCATAGTTTCACCTAGCTGAACTTGGCCCCCCACCATGCTGATCAAAAGTTTTATTATTGCCTATCGTTTGGTCACGTTTGATCACAGAAAGCTTTTCGTTTGGTCAGGCACAGGTTTTAGAAAAAGGGAAAAATCTATACCTTGGAGTCAACTTCATGCTGCCCCACCCACTTTGTTAGAATTCAAAAGTTTTTATTTTATCGGAAAGCACTCGTTTGATCACAGTGGTATTTCGTTTGGTCAAGCATAAATCTTTAAAACGCAAATGGGTTTTAATTTTGAAGTTTCAATTTCTATGAAACATGTTGGCTTGTTTCGCAACCTTGTCTGGTCGGGGGATGATTATAGGTGTAACTGAGAGGAGCCGAGGAGGGCGGCCCGGGTCCGGGTGGGGGGCTACCCCTGCCAATATCCTATTCTCCAAAGATTTGGGGACGGGGGTGAATCTTGGCCGACCTCCGGAATGTGATGGGGGTGGTACCCGTACCCACCCCCCAAGCCCCCCCCCCCCCAGATTTCCACACGAAGCCCATTTCTAGAAAACAATTAGAAAATATAAAATGTTTTCTAATTTTTTTCTAATTATTTTCTACAGTTGACAAATTTTTTCTAGTTGTTTTCTAATTCTTTTCAAATTGTTTTCTAAATTAGAAAACAATTAGAAAATAAAATCTTAATTGTTTTCTAACTGTTTTCTTTATTTTTTCCAATTGTTTTCCAAGCTAGAAAACAATTAGAAAACTATTCAAATTTTTTCTAATTATTTTCTGATAGTTTTGAAATCTAATTTTTTCTAATTATTTTCAACTATATATATTGTGAAATATCATCAAAAAGATTCATATTATTTCCTTGTCTTTTTCCTTGTCTAGTATATACGTATATATATAAAAGAAGGGAGGGGTGGGATATCCCCATGCTGCGGGGGGGTACCCGGGATAAGGGGGAGGTCACAAAGGGTGTATGGGGGGGGCGCACATAAAGGCTATACGACACACGGCCTGACCTACACAAGAATATGGATTACTGTCCAGTTAATTGATATATATATAATATTATATATTTGTCTAACATTTGTTAAAGCATTAGTCAAAGATTAATTTTGAGAATTTTGCTTTTGCATACGTATACTAGACAATCTGTTGCCGTGGGGGGAAACCTATATACATTTTCGGATTTTTACTGGAACTTTTTTTATTGTGAGATTGTGGAGGTTTATGGTTAAACAAGTTGATTTATGGATCCGGAGCCCATCAGATTGCTGCAGCAGCAATAGAGATGGAAAAAGTACAAGTAAAGTAAGTAAGTACAAAACTAGGAAATTTTCAACAATAACTACCCAAATTTTTTCAGCTAAAAATGGGCCTTTATCGACATAAAATCTACTATTTTCGACATAAATCTTATCAGAAGCTAGTCTTATTGCGTTTTGAACCTATTTTTTGCGTTTTGTCTACCTCAATCTATATAATTTTTTTCAATTTTTTGTCAGGAAAGTTTTGAAAAATTGCAAACATTTCGCTTTTGCATTTCTTCTTTTGTTTGGACCTCATTTTAGAGGGGAGGGGGGCTCGCTTTTTAAGCTCGACTTGGGGAGGGGGGAGTAGTCAAGGTCGGGTATGGGGGGGGTTTGGCCTTCTCGTGAGGGGTCTCACAGGGTAGGGTTGGTTTTTTCCGGAAAAAAAAGATTGCCGGAAAAACCTTTTTTCCGTTTTTTTTCAATTTTTTCATGTTCATTGTTTCCGGTCACCCCAAAATTACCCAATGTGTTAAAAGTAGCACTTTTTCATGTTTCTGCACGCATATATATAAGCAGTTTTCACCATATTTAATAGCCCCACCAAGCTAATGCGATGACAGAAGGGCTTATGAAGGTAGCAGTATTGTTTACAGAAATCCAATATTTTCAGCAATCGATACTTTAATGCAAACTACAGGCGAGTTCTGTACACCTTGGCGATTCTACTAGAGCTGGCCTGCGGTTTTCGCAGGTAATACATTTTGTAAAGTTAACAAATCCTTAACAAATCCAGACGTTTCAACAGTCTTGGGTTGAATACTTGACTGTTAATCATGGAAATACTAACTCTAACTGGTGTACTCAATCGTATACACATTCAACAGCAAAAAATATTAACTTCCAAAATTAGTAAATGTTCAGTAATATATCGCCTTATTACTTTAGTAAACACTCTTTTTGATAGTTCCCTAACATTCTGATTTCATAAATTAACTTTAAGAACACGTCCATGCGTCCAAAAAAGCAAAATAAAAGCGTCAAATTTTACATACGTATCCCACCTATACAAAGCTTTAAGAACAAATTTACTCCGAAACTTAAAATTTCCTTCAACTTCTGGGGGGTTGAGCCCCCATACCCCCTGCTTATCTGTTTTTTGTTCGCTATTCATGCTTTTATATATATACACTCAATGAGCACCCGACATAAAATGATGCTAAGACTTTTAATCTTATTAGAAACCAGAAAAAACGCATTAATTCGACGTTAAGGGGAGTCCATTTTTGGGCCAATTTTTCTACTTTCTCCATTGTCGCTGATTTTTACATATTTTATTTTAAAATTAAAGTCTTAACTCCTTCGGTTCTCGAGTAATTTCACCTCAGTTGAGATTTCAAGTGTTAAACATAGGAAATTTAAAAAGTTGTCATTTTTCGCTTGCGCCAAAAAATCTCCCGACAAACATTGATGAATCTGGGCAAACTTTACATTAAAATAACGCTGAATTGTTAAACTGCGGTATGGAATTAGATTTTTAATTTAGGCCTTTTAATTAATTTTTGAAGGATTAAAACTTTACACAATTTTAGCATCATGTTAAATCTTAATCCTTCAATAATTGATTTAAAAATTTCAAATACATAAATTAAAATTCTAATTCCAAGATACCGCAGCTTAACATTTCAGCGTTATTTTAATGTAAAATTTGTCCAGATTCATCAATGTTTGACGGGAAGTTTTTTCGCGCACTCGAAAAAATGGCCACTTTTTCACTGCCTATGATTAACACACGAATCCTCAACTTTGAGGTGAAATTACTCGACAACCGAAAGACCTACTACTTTAATTTTAAACACTCATTAAAATATACCGTTCGGACAATGAAATGTGTAAAAAACGCCCACATAAGTGCCTTTATAGCGTTTATCAAGTTAAGAAGCTATTTTTGTAATTTCAAGCTGTATATAAAATTTTATTGTTTTTACAAAATTTTAAATACACACGGGAAAACAAAAATACACAAAATTGGCACAAATCTTATTTTCAAAAACACTTTTGCAGGTGGATGTATAGTCAAGCGGGAAAAAAAACCCACTCGCCAATGCGGGAAAAAAAACCCACCCCCAGTGTGGGCTTACCGGTATGAGCTATCTAGGATTTTAATAGCCTATCTTGAAGAGCATCCAAAATAACCCTGGAGGGTGTATTATGGTTGCTCCCACTGCTTCCCTGCAAATTTTTTGGGACTTTGAAATTTTTGGAAATTTTGGTCCGACCAAGTGCCGAAATTTGGCAAACTTTGCCGGGCCACCCTGAACTACTGGAAAGACTTAGACCAAAGCGGATTATATGTACCTGTAGGGCATCGGTTGCGCTTCATGATGATATATGTCACACTGCTCTGACCCCTCCGGTGCGACCTGGGGGTGACCTGGAGTTGGCGGGAAAAAAAACCCACGGCGGGAAAAAAACCCACTTTTCAAAATTAAATTTTTTTGTAACCATTGACCGGAAAGGTCAAACCAATACATACATTTGTTTAATAGAGCCTATAGATTAAATTGGTATAGGTTTTACCTGGGTTCGTACTGTTATGGGTGGTCCAGGGGGTCTAAATCGGACACGGTGCCATTTCAAGCCAAAATTTCAATTTTGACCAAAAATGCTTATTTTTGCCTTAAAATGGGTCTAGTTTGGCTCTAAATACAAGAAAAACACGTTTTCTACACGATAGGATGCTTAAACTGCCGAAAATAAACAATTTTAAAAAATTTCCAAAATTTGCCTATGTTTATGTGTTAAAGATACAACATTTTCAAATGACCATATGACCTCAATTTTAATACAAAAACTAATATATTTTGATGCAGTTGTACTAAAAACAACCCGCTCTTTCATTTGGAATGGTTAGAAATGCTCCTGGCAGCTTGCCAAAAATTTTTTGGGGTGGGTTTTTTTCCCGCATATGGGTTTTTTTTCCCGCATTGGGTTTTTTTTCCCGCCAGTTTGGGACAATTTTTCTCGCTAACGGCACACCCTACAGAGGTGTTCTATAGCTCATAAGAAAGCTTACGACTAGGCCTAGCTACCTGTATAATCAGCATTTCGATATGTCAAACCATTAAAAAGTTCTGGCCAAAAATCTGAAAAGTGGGTTTTTTTCCCGCTTGACTATACAAATTTGAACTTTAAAGATTTTTGCCTTCCGAAAACTTAATGTACTTGTTCATCAAATTGAATTTGCTTCTGTATTTGAATGAATTCTTCCGTCTGTAATTAAACAATAAATAAATAACAAATTCTGCGTGCGTGCGTGTACCCATATAAAAAGGGACTGAAGCAAATTTCCAGTGAAAGCCCCCCCACCAAACATTAAAGGACTCACGCACGACAAAAATCTGGTGTAGGCTAACCCATTTGACCTTGCCCATGTATGATCTGTAGGCTCCATTAAACACGTGTACATACGTATTAGTTTGACCTTTCCTGCTAATGGTTAGAAAAATATTCAATTTTGGAAAATGGGTTGTTTCACGTCGATGGGTTTTTCACTCCAACTTTAGGTCCTATTTCAATGGTTCCTTGATTTGATTAAGTATATATCCAAGTGGGGGTATCAAACCAACCCCTTTCCCATTTTTGGCAGCTCAAAGGAAATTTTTAGCTATTTTTATATCTATATATATTGCAAATTTGAATTTGAAATTATTTAGGTCAGGACCTGTTTCCTTCGTTTTCGAGTAGTCCGCGATGTTATATATTTTCGATTGTTTTAATAAAGCCGTAGGCTTTTTTCTTTCGTGACTGATATATATAATATATTATATATATAAAATATATATATATATATATATATATATATATATATATATATAGGCTTTTTATGCATTACATCGCTTATGAAACAGTATTTTTACTGTTTGTAGCCCCGATTAGCATTATAGAAGCGCAAACGCATTGTATATTCATGAGCGAAGCAATTATTCTTCATTCAGAAAATAATTATAAATTAATTAGAAAACAATTAGAAAACAATGAGAAATTATAAGAAAATGAAGCCATAGCAAGTTTTCAGAAAACAATTAGAAAACAATAGAAACATTTTAGAAAACATAAGAAATTATTTAGAAAACAATTAGAAAAATCGACATTTTTTCCTGAAAACAATATGAAATCAATTAGAAAACAATGAGAAATTAATTAGAAAAAATCTAGAAATTAATTAGAAAATGGACACCTTCAGTTTAGAAAATAATTAGAAAACAATGAGAAAACAATGAGAAAATAATTAGAAAATTTTCAGAAAACATTAAGAAAATAATTAGAAAAAATAGTTATTGAGTTTTCTAATTGTTTTCTAGAAAAGGGTTTCGTGTGGGGGGAGTAGTTGAGGTCGGGTAGGGGGGAGGGGGTCTGGCCTCTCCGTGGGGGGGGGTCTCACAGGGGGCAAACTGTAGCCTGGTACACGTACACCTATGCCCTCCACCCCAAAATTGGGTCCAAACCAAGTAAACAATTTTTCAACTTCCAATTTTTCCTTTTTCTCTGTTCTTTTATTGTTCTTTTTTAAAAATTTTTGTTCTTTTTGGAAAAAATGTGTTCCTAAGAACACTTTTTGCAACAAAAAACTCTGCCCCTGATTTTAAGATTTTACCCACCCACCAGATTTTATATGCCAAAAAGTGGCCAAAAATGGCATAAATCGATAATTTAGGGCGGATCCCCCCACCCTCCGTCGGAACCCCCCCCCTCCCAGATTTTTTGCCCAGCCCACACCTATGCCTCCCATCCCCCAACCTTTGGTTATCCTATCCCCCAACATAAGGTGTCTGGGGCCTGGGCAAATATAATGGGGGGGGGGGGTAAAGTCATAGGTGTAATTGGGGGGGGGTTTGGGGGGGGTAACCCCCCCCCAGCCATTTTTACAAACCCCCCCCCCCCAAAAATTTTTGGGGGCCCCCGGCCCCCCCCCAACGGGGGGGGGGGGGGTAGTCGCGCCGCAGGCGCGAAAAATTGGCCAAAAATTGGGTATTTTTAGGGTAAATTCTGAAAAATTTTTCAAAAAAGTCCAAATTTTTGGCTTAAAGTGTTTATTATTGCGAGAAATACACGTTTTTAACGGTTTTATGGGCTTTCTGGCTCAATATTGACCTTATTTTAGACTTAGAAACATGTTGGCAATCAAGTTTTCGAGTTTAAAACCCCTGTCTAATGTCAAAATTACTTCATAGTTGAATGTTTTTTGGCATTAGCAATGGCTGAAAATGCGATTTTTGACATAAAAATTGAAAAAAATTTTTGGGGGAGGTTTGGGGGGGGTCGTGGGGGGGTTTGGGGGGGGGTCTAAAAAGGGGGCCCCCCCCAAAATTCCGGGGGAGGGGGCCCCCCCCAACCCAAATCCCCGTTACACCTATGGGTAAAGTTGGTCGAAAATTTCGGGTGGCGATGCCAACCCCCAAAGGAAACTATGGGTCCCCCCATAGTTTCCCTGGAACTTTGGGTCTCGGGGGCGGGGGTAAATCTTGGAACTTTGGTGGTCGACCCCCGAAATGTGATGGGAGGTGAGGTACCCCCCCCCCCAACCATCCTCCCCCCAGAATTTTGACCTCAGAAATTTTCAAAAATGGCCAATAAGTTTTTTGAAAACTTTTTGAGTTTTTACCCTTTTTCTTCAAAATAAGAGCTAAAATCTTCATTATTACTCAGTCATTACTTGGAGTTAAGAAGCCATTTTTATATCAAAATGTAGCTTGACATTTTCTCTTTTTAATGCTTACCACAAAACTAATGTTGCTTTTCTAAAATATTTTTAACACATTTTAGAAGAAGTATAATTTTCCAGAATTTTTGCAGACTCAAGTAAATTTTTTCGCGAGACATCGGTTGTATCATTCGATACCTCCATCAAATAGCTGGGGACGATTTTTTATTTATTGTGAAATCGCTCTTCGTTATAGAGAAATAAGCTGAAATGTGAGCGTAACCTGGATTTTGCCTACTTTTTCCAACTTTGTCAAGCGATTACTTTAGCTAAAAAGCAGCAATCGGGGCAACTAAAAAATCGTCCCTGGGTATATTTATGCCAAACACATTTGTTCAGTAGCAGCCCTCCAGATTGCATGGTGAATGCTCCACAATATTTGGAAGAAAATTGGTCGTGTTTTTGCAAAAACTACATTTTTTATGATAGCAGCCTACAGGATAGCAGTTGGAAGACGATCATGCGTCGGATAATGTGTCCCTGTGAGACCTTCAGATCGACGCCCTTAGTTTGATTTTACGGCTTGCGTAGTTCAAGAAATGTTGGATTATTTGATTTCTGCAAAAATGACAAGTTTTCGACGCCAAAACAAGAAAATTGGCTATATCTCACGGTAGAGAAAAGCTAGAAACTTGCTTTAAAAAGCAAAAATGTGATGCTCAATGAGATCTTTCGAATGAATATAGTCATAGCTGTATAGCAAATGCCAATCGTTCAGAAACTGGGAAAAACCACTCTGACCGGAAATCTCGAATTTTTGAATCGGGATTGCGCGGAGAGTATTAGAACGCTAAAAGAACTTATTTCGAAAAGTTTCATCAAATTTCATCATGGTTTACGCCGCCAAATAACAATATGTGCCCAAAAGGAATCACCACCTTAAGGTGGTGGTTTCCCTTTGTGTAAATTTGACCCTACAGGCTTCAATTCTTTATGATGGTAGATGAAACTTTCCAAATATGCTATTTTGGTGCTCTTTAACATTCTCGGACCAGTCCCGCATTTTTAGGTGAAAAGATGAGAAATTTTCGATTTTTGGCATAATACTCTCAGTAGGTAATCGATACATCAGATTGGTTGTTATGGATGGAAAGAGGGTGCAAAAACGAACATTTTTGCTTTTACAACCTTTGAGCTATCTCTCAGGGTTAAGTCAGTATAAGCCAAAAACGATTTTTGGGGTCAAAAAACGGCCATTTTCGAAAAAATCAGTTTTTTCAAAATAACTGCTAAATGCTACGAACAATTTTCGGTTATTTATACTCAATCAATACGCGGTCAAAGTGCCCATTTTATCAGTGCCTATTAGCTGGGATTCGTTGCTTTAAGCTAGAGATTTGGCCGAAAAACCATTTTGCCAAAAACTGCGGTTATTTTGTTTTAAACAGCGATTTCTCAAAAACAACCCAATGCATTCGCGTGATCTTTGAAAGAATGAAAATTCGCACTATTGCGGAGGGACTTTTTTCTGGGTTTGAGTTAAAACGTCTCCAGTTGCCAGAAAACTGAATACAAAGTTGCGAAATTTCGTGTCATCACACGTTTGCCGGATTTTCTGGAGTATTGAGGCTTGTTGAGCCAAATCCAAAAAATGTCCCTCGGCCCATATGTCCTTCATACCATGGCACAAGAAAAAATTTTGGCCGATTCTACAGTTTTGAGAAATCCATGTTCAAAAATTTTTCGTCAATATTTAGCCTGTGAGATGTCAGCATGTCAGAACATTTTTGTTAGTTTTGTGCTGATTTTGCTGGTATCATAAACTGATGTGAATTTGCAGATTCTAAGCTTTAAAACGATGTATAAAGCTCTTTCCAACTCTCAAAATTGCGAAAGTTATAGCGTTTCAAAAAAATCACGACAAAAGCACTGCACAAAAGGACACCACCACCTTAAGGTGGCGCTTGCATTATCGGGATCATAGATATAAAATTTAGACCGATAGCTCAATTTTGAAGAAATCCCAACTAAACTTACTTTGGTTGGCGGGGCATCTTTTGACAAAATTTCGCCAACAGAGACCACGTGCTTGGCTAGCTACTGGTATGGCTTAAAATTTCGAAATTTTATTAAAGCTGCAAACGACAACGTCGAATGCACTAGGTTAAAGAGCATAAAAAGCCCGTTACAACGATGTGCATATCTCTCCTGTACGTGGTTGCAATCAAAAGTTACAGGCGGTTGAATATATGACAAAGTTACGTTTACCATTATCAAAGCGAATGCCAATGTAAAAAACCTATCGTTCGGAAATGAATTCTGCAGGGCTTTTCACGTTGCTTTTGTGTTGAATTTGTTTATTATTTCGTGAAATACACTATGCGACTTATTAAAAGCATAATATTTGCGAAAAACTGAAGCGATTAGTGCGAAATTTTTCAATTTGATTTTCTCATAAATGTTGCGACCAAACTCGCTCAAATTTTGCATGCACATTTATTTGACGGGTACGCAGGGGCAATTTCTTTAGTTTCTGTTCAAATCGTATATTCCGTGAGATATTGACTTTCAAAGTTTTCGAATATTCATAAAATACTCAAAACTGCATAAATCGAAAAACTGAAAATATTATGTTATGTTAGTTGCGTTATGTTCATTTACGCATTTGTGCCAAATTTGAGCTAATTTCATTCAGCCGTTAATGAGTGACAGCGTTTTGAAAATTTCAGGTTATCCCTCTTGTGTAAGTCGCAAGCCAAGCACTGGATTATTCAAATTCTACATATTGCTAGCATTTAGCACCAACTACCTATGCTGAAGGTTTGAAATAGATTCGTTAGAAAATAAACTCAGGAGAACCGTTCCCGGTAATGCAAGCGCCCCCTTAAGGGGGGGGGGTCCATTTTTGGCCGACTTTTCGACCACCTCATTTGCTCATTTTCACATATTTTGTTGTCCGGTTGGCATATTTTAACGAGTTTTTGACATTAAAGTTGGATCTCTTACGGTTTTCACCTCAAACTCGATGTCAGCATGTGTTAGACATAGGAAGCGGAAAAAGTGGTAATTTTTTCCGTGCGCCAGAGAAATCTCGCCAACGACAAAACGGATCACTTCAACGCCCATCTTATATCATAAATACGATCTAGAAGGGTGATTTGTAGGAAGCAGAATTTTAATTTAGGGCTTCAAAAAATTTTAATTAATTTTTTAAGTTTGCGAACAGCCAAATTTGACTGTTTTGCAACGTTGGAATTGGGGGTCAGCAACTTTGATGAAATATTCCGAAAGCTGTAAGGCCTAATTAAAAATTCTACTTCCTACAAATCACAGCTTATGACAAGACAGTTCGAACGATACCAATTGATCCTGGTTAACTCTGTTCGATTTCGAGATTTCTCTGGCGCAGAAATCTCAATTTTTAGCCAAATTTTGAAAATTCCCGTTTTTTGGCAAATAACATAGAGCTATGGCAACAAAGACCTATAAAATGTTAGACTATCTATTTGCGCACCATTATTGATGACTTTGGGTCGAGTCTGGGCAGAAATGGTGCAGGATAGTGCACCCAGTTGGTCGCTTGGGTTAAATATTGGGGTCTGACAACCATAATCTCAAAAATAGCGATTTTTCAAATTTTTCGAAATATGTTAAATTTTATATCAATCGAAAGCTCTCATTGTCCTGAACATTTGTTCTTCTTGGACTATTGCCCGAAAATGCACCAAATTCAAGTTATTGGCCGTTAAATGATTTTCGTTTTCAAGGCTTTCCAGCGCCGGTGCTACTCCCTAAAATCACTAAATAAAGTAATAAAGAAAACTTTTCCCATTCAAAGCTACCCTAACTTCTTTGTTTGCATCAGATAACAAACATACAACCGAATGAAGCTCCATTCTCAAGGAAGTTCAGGTGTAAAGTGCCTTTATTTGCTGCGGCACCGCCGTTTTCACTTGTTTTCAAATTGCATGCAATTAATAGCAGGTTACTCGTTAAGTACTGAACGAAACTACTCGAAATTGAAACTCGATATGCAGGACATATGTGACAATATCTTGTGTGAAAATGAGCAAAATCTGTGACCATAAAATTTTTCATGGTGGACCCCCCCCCCTTAAGGTTATCTTAGAAGAGCTCGGCTCTTCCTACAGAGATCGTCAGTTCTAGTGCTTTCTTCTTAATTTCATGCTAATTAACATTACTAGCAAAGCTTAAATTTCCATGATTAAAACCAGGACACCTTTTTCTTTCTAATCATCACAAAATATTTACCCGTTCTGTGGTTCGATTTCATTTTACACATCATTTTCTCAACCACACGTGAAGACTTCTGTGCAACTGCCAGGTTTCACTACCCGCAATGGTTTTCCGCAAATTACTTGCTAATTAACATTAGTAATCAACTTAAAGTTTACATGATTAAAATCAGCACATCCTCTATATATTTACCAAAAATATTTACCCTTTCTGTGGTTCGTTTGTATTCTGCAAGCCATTCTTTATCACATATGGGAGCTTCAGCTTGCCCATCAAACTGCGACTGGTCTTAGTGGTTTTAATTAAAGTTCCACGCTAAGTAACATCAATAACTAAGCTGAAACTTTTATAATTATAAACAACAAGCCTTGCTCTTCATGTCTAGTGAAAAATATTTAGTAGTTCTGTGGTTCAATTTCATTATAGAAGCTGTTCAACTTTATAGGGAGAGCTCGGCTCGTCCGTAAAGTATTGCTATCCTTATTAGTTTAAACTTCATTTCAAAGCATAATTAAAGTTCATGTTTAATTAAAATTAATCCATACTCTAGCTAACCAATTAATGAAAATTAAATTAATTAAGGTTAAAGTTTAGTTGATTTAGTTTTAGTGGTTTTAAAGCAAAAGGGAAGCTCGGCTTACCCTTTCACTGAACTTAACTGGGTTTTGCTTAGCTAATGTAAATTCCTTTGAAATTCTCCTTTTCTGTAAGTTTTCCTGTTTTGTAATTCTAATTGTCTTCCCTTATTGCCCATTTGAAGTAACAGATGTGTTTCCTTTTTGTAACAGTACAAATTCTCCGCTCTTCGAGTCCAGGTCGGCTGAGACTCAAAGGCAAGAAAAAAGAGGGGAACTGTTGGAAATTTAAAAAAGGTTTTATATTAATTTATGCCTTAGC
>JASAND010001511.1:0-94061 GCA_030248195.1 Trissonchulus latispiculum
T
Source organism: Trissonchulus latispiculum (assembly GCA_030248195.1). Lineage (NCBI taxonomy): Eukaryota > Metazoa > Nematoda > Enoplea > Enoplida > Ironidae > Trissonchulus > Trissonchulus latispiculum. The sequence goes on from JASAND010001511.1 coordinate 2, forward strand.
TCCGAGATCACCTTTGAGGAACATCTTTACTTGTTTCGTTGAGCCATGGGACAAGAGCGTATGTGTAAATAGAAAAATACGACGGGGCGAAAACCGAAGGCCTAATCAATGCTGGTAGAGTTTGTTTTTATAAACATATCTGGTTCTAGGATATAGACTGCAACAACGAACATGAAACGGAGTGTTCCGAGAAGTCGAGGTAAAGCAAAGTTAAACAGAAAAGTACCTGGCTCGACTGAATCGCCAGAATCGGCATTCTTATATTCTCTCTCTCAATACTAATTAAAAGACAGCTTTAAAGGGACTGAGACACATGACCTTAAGAAACAGAAAAGGCGAGACGCATGAACAGAGAAAAATGAGAAGTCACACATATGAACTTAAAAACAGCAAATCGTGAGACATGTCCAAGATCTAGTATAAACCCTTGCGAGGCACGCGAACGGTAGCCAATTAACCGGCCCAGTGCTACCGTCTTCGCGCTAACAGATATATCCAAATTAACATTAGCTTAAGGTGGTGATTCTTTTTGGAGCCTTCAACTTTGAACCCTTATTACTCATTCATTCATTGGAGTTAAGAAGCCATTTTATATCAAAGTGCAGCTTAACATTTGCTCTTTCAAATGAATACAACGAAACTAACTTTAGTTTTAATTTAATTTAACTTTAATTAGATTACTGCATTTTCGATGTAGTTTAATTTTCCAGATTTTTGCAGACTAAATTAAATTTTTCCTGAGACATCGGCCACATTATTCGATTCCATTATCAAATAGCTGGGGACCCTTTTTTAATTATTATGATACCGCACTTCGTCATAAAGAGATTACCTAAAATATATGCGCAACCTGGATTTTGCCTACTTTCCGAAATTTGGAAAGCGAGCACTTTAGCCAGAAAGCAGCAATCGGGGCAACTAAAAAAGGGTCCCTGGGTGTTTTTGCGTAAAACACGTCTAGAAAGTGGCAACCCTACAGCTTGCATAGTAAATGGTCCACAGCCGCTGGAAAAAATTGGTCATGTTTTTTTAAAAACTACATTTTTATGATAATAGCGTACGGGATAGCAGTCAAAAAACTTTGATGTCAAGGACTACCGGCCTCGACGAGACCTTCAAATTGACACCCGTAGTTTAAGTTTACGGCTTGCTTAGCTCAAAAGATGGCGAATAATTTGATTTCTGCGAAAATGACAAGTTTTCACCGCCAAAATAAGAAAATCAGCTATATCTCTCGATAGCGAAAAGCTAGAAAGATGCTCCAAAAAGCAGAAATGTAAAGCTCAACAGGATCCCTCAAATGAATGTAATTATAGCTGTGCAGCAACTATCTAAATGTGAAAAATTGGCAAAAATCACCCTGAGCGGAGACGTCGAATTTTTAAAGCGAGAGTTTGCGCGGAGGGTGTTAGAATGTTAAAAGAACTTATTTTGGAAAGTTGCATCAACATTTCATCTTGATTTGAACCGTCAACCAACAATATGTGCCCAAAAAGGAATCACAACCTTAAGTTCTAAGCTAGATGTTCTGTACACGTTGCACAGAAAATAACCTCAGATATGAAAAGCATCATTTTGTACCTTCATGCTGCCATATTAGCATTCTATTTTATATAATTTCTCTATGATCAATAAATGTTAAACTGTCATGTACTTCTTAATAAATCGTAGAGTAAGGACAGGTGCAGCTAATTTCTGCTCATTTAAAATGTTTAACAACCACCCAACCGGCATCTATGGGTAGTTGCGCCGGTGCGGTGCGGTTCATTACTTTGCATTGCTTCAGTGTAGTCTCATTGGTTTGCACTTAACTTTCAGGAATAACACAGCTATAATTAAAGTAGCATTTCATTCACTGATGCATACAAGTTATATTGAGAAGCAGAATGTGGCAGTAAGTGCTGTATATCTTCAGTTTGATCATATAGATTTGGTCCTTATGTACACAGATGCCCCCCAAGACTTGCAACACTTGACCGATTGAATTAATTTTCGGTGTGGGTGTGTTTTCGACAACGACTGAATTAAATATAGACAAATTTTTCGATTTAGCAAAATTTGATTATCTATGGTGTCGAAAACATTCTTGTCCCAGATTTGGTTAAAAAATTGCATGTTGGGTTTTTGGGTTGCAGAACACGAGGCTGAAGACCGTTTTTCCATTAAGCTTTCCGCATAGTGTATTAGCTTACAACTAAAGGGGGGGGGGATCCATCGTGAGAAATTCATACCATGGATTTTGCTCATTTTCACACATAATCTAGCCATATATGTCTAACATTTCCTGTTTAAATTTTGAGTTCTTCGTCATCATTGATTAGAATTTGAATATAAGTTGCAGCAATCTTAAGCAAGTTTTCTAATATTAACGCAACTGTTTCACCTGATTTAATCAATTTTTGTCTGTTTGTCAATTTAGTCAATTAATAAAAACATTTTCGTGTTTTTCAAACCATTGAGCTTAATCAGAAACTTTGTTAACAATTTTTTGGGTAAACAGGACCACTGGCTCGTTCTCGTTTTGTGGACCAATGCGAAGTAAAAATACGTGAAGAAGAGAAAAATCGGAGATGGTCTAAAATTAGCGACCCCCCTTAAGCTCACATGATTAGCAGATAATGGTCCCCTCTTGCAAATTGAAAAGTTTCGAAAAAAATTTTATAGAGAATATGCTATCTTCCAACAAACTCGGACACATTAATGCTTTCGTCACCCTTGAAAGTCGAATTGCTCTAAATCGTAGAATTTGAGTTATTTGAACTCAGCGTTGTTGAAAACATGCCAAAACTAAATTTTGACTCAATCAAAGTTTAGCAATCTGCAAGATGGATGTACATGTACATAAGATCCATATATTTATCTCGGGTTTAACAAAAGATGAAATCACCGAATCAATATGTGATCGCCAAAATTTGAGCAATAGCTACCTAATGTAAAGTCTCCGTATTTTGGTTATGGATATTGTAGTGTCTACAATGTCATAAATTTTTATGGGGAAGAGAATATATTCCACTTACCGACCCTAAAGCTTAGACAGTTTGGTTTGAATCTTCGTGAGAATCAAAATGCAGCCATTTGAGTATTTGGAGCTGCAGTTGTCCAAAACATATAGGACCGGAACTAACATTGTCTGATGCTGAATCTTATTTTGTTTCTTCTAGGAGGCTGTCTCAGATCTGGGAGCAACTTTGGGTATAACTCTTGGAATGTCTGTAATCAGCATTGTCGAACTTCTTCTGCTGTCCGGATCTTTATTTTTTCGCTCTGCTATTTTGGCTGGAATCATTGGGCCTTCTAAACGCTAACTAGTGACACATAAATCTTGCATTGATGATGCTATATACAGTGTAATAAGTTAATCTGTTTGCAAGTGAATGCAATAAATGCAATCAATTCGTTTTTGTTTGGCGTGTTTCTGAGAAAATATGTGGCATAACTAAACTGACCAGTTTGGATCCGGAGTGTATTATTGTTACAGCTACGCTCTTATTTAGTTAAAATAAAGAATATTTGAAAATGAATATTCTGTCTTTCTTTCAAAATAAATTTTCTTTCTCTCTTCTTGTAGCCAAGCTAAATTAATGCAAAGGTCAAAAGTTTGAATGACAGGTGACATATTTAAGCAATAACTTAGGGATGGGTGGGATTAAATTTCACTTGACTTTTACCTTAACTTTCTTTCGCCTTTCTTTATTCTGAAAGATTCTTTCTTTCTTTCAAAAGAATTCTTTTTTTAAAGTCTTCTTTTTCTTTAAAGTTAAGTATGAGCGTAGCTGTACATGCATTAAGCATCTAACTTTACCTTAGCTGAGCGACGACGATTAGTGTACTAACAATTATATGCCGTATGATCGAGTGATATTACCAGTTATACTAACAGCAACAACATGCTGCAAATAATGAAGCATTATATAATACTTGATACTAGGCCGGCAATATAATACTTGAAAATGACACAGTTGTAAAATAGAAAGTACACACAATACAAGTTATAATAATAATAATAATAATAATAATAATAATAATAATAATAATAATAATAATAATAATAATAATAATAATAATAATAATAATAATAATAACAATAAATACATGTTGCTGTACTGGCGGTGACGTATCTAGATAACAAAAAGCTAACGCAAAAGCCTGTATTTTTTCATAAAAGCGGAGATCACCCGAGTATTAGATTCTGGCACTTTGCAGTCGTTTTCACTGTTTTTAATCGGTTTTCTGTTAAATTTGGAGTGCAGAATTTCCGATTTCAAAATATTTCGGTACAACGTTTTTCAAAAGCAAACTGAATACACACGAGTGCCCATATCTCTATATTGCTTTTCAGCGAGCAAAAAGTTATCCGATAAAGGTACGCAGTTCGTGATAATTTGTTGCAAAGAATTTACATTTGGCTGCAGAATTTATTTTATCCCCTCACCTTAATGTTTTCAGCTTCAGCTTTCACGTCAGCTCTAGACGAAGCCTTAAATAAAATTTAGTTTTTCCGCTTTTAGTTGGCTAAAAATTACCTAATCGAACATTTTTGTCAAAGGCTAGGCCATCAACCGTCAGTATCACTGACTCCCAGTTTGGAAACATGTCACGCTGTTTTTGTCGCGTTTAAAGTGTGAATCGGTCGAACATAAATGTAAAATTAATGAGGTCAGCGGCCCAGCTAATCCTGCTGTCAACACAGGTGCAGCCTGATCTCTACAGTTTGAGTTTTCGTGACTTCTTGATACTTTTACTTCACTTGGTTGTTAAGTTTATCTTTTAATCTCCAGCTGATGGTCATAGTTTAGAATCTACGATAGCAAGAGCTAAGTTTTTTACTATGTCAAAATAATGTCAACAAAGTACGGCAAATCGTATTCTATAATGCGGCGAGATCCAGAAGTTAAGATGCTAAGAAGTATAGCAAATAGATTAGGTGGAATTACAGCGAAATTAGGTTTAAAAATTGAATAAGCTTCAACTCCTTTATTAGTCCAATCTTCCAATTTGATTGCTATGACTATTGTCCTCCTGAATAATATAGATTATCGGGATTATCTGATACCTACGGATTTAGACTTGAGAATTGAGAATTCACTAGTTTCTGTTTGAATTTTGGAATAGGTGACATCTAAATTTAACGCATATCATTCAATCTTGAGAGATTTTATTTACTTTCTGATAAGAGTATTCTGTGATGAATGTCTAATTACAGAATGCTGAATGCAAATACAGCAAGTATTAGATTGTAAAATGGTTTTAGGAACGGTCGGTTGTTTCAAGATGTTCCTTTTAAACTACAAAAAATGACACTAAAACCAGCAAGTGCCAGCTAATTTTTGCTTGAGTTTATTGCGTAATCATGCCAATATACAATCAAAACAAATATTTCCTACATTTCTAAGAAAAAGAACCAAACCTTTAAATATACATATTTTGAAGTTTCTTCTACAGTTCCAATTCAGCTAACAACCGATTAAGTACTGGAAGGCGGTTCTCTGCACTGGAACTAAGTTTATTCTAACCAAGTACTGGAAGTGAATCACTATATACAAGCTCCAGATCGGAAAACACTTGAAAACACAGAAATACTGTGCCCGTGATACTGTGATAGCTTAAAATACGTAAGTGGGTAGATGGGTTGCACCTTTTAGTGAATTCAATGTTTATTCTTTTTGTTTTGCACTGTTTAATCTGGTTTTTTGGCTAAAGTCTGAGACGATAAATCACTTGAGTTTGGCACATAACTACTCAGGCAGCATTGGTGATTGGTAATGATTTAAGGACCTGCGATCCCCTACGTAATACCAAGAGTACATGTAATACTAAGAAAGTCCAGCCTTGATGATTACACTGTCTTCATATGATTTACATTTTCTTAAGTACCTATCCTCAGGGCCAGGGCTTTATCACTCAGTACTCGTGGTACTTGGATCCTGCAATTAGCGCTGATTGTGGGACTCTGGGTGATACTGTGTATAACAGTTCTGGTAATTGAATAGGGTTGCAGTCGTTGCGGAAAGCACGGTGGGTCTGCACAAGTGCAGCGTTGCTTCTGTGACGAAACTTTAAACCATATAGATTAAAATGTTCCATGCTGAAAGAGAAAACTACTCAAGCCAGTCATTGACTTCCGCTTCCTGATTGAAAATTTATGGCCGCCTAGCACCAAATTGTATTTCTAAGTTGTTTCCATGCTCCATTCAAAACCTTTCCCTAGTTCTTGCTCATATTTAAGATTGGACATCTCACACAAACAACAGAGCAAAACATTTGACAAAATTAGCAAGCTTTGGCTCTTCGGTTCTTTTGAGGCACAGATTTCATTTTCATGTGACGGTTGAGGTACATTGGCCTCCATAACAGTCGTGTGGAGTGTTTTCTGTCCGATAGGGTTCTCTAGCGCCAATTTTAAGCTATCCCTTTTCATTTCAGACAATCCCTCATGGCGCCTATCATCGCATTTTGTGGAAAAAATGACTTCTTATCAAACATGTACCAGTGTACCGTCGCCAAGGCTGGAAGGGAGTTTCATTCTTCAGAAGCCCCTTACCAGTTTGGTAAAGCTTGGATTACGGAAGACAATGACTTGGCAGAGCGTATCGCTCTCACCGAATGTGGATTCGAAGCTAAAAAGCTCTCCAAACAGATCAAGGTCAAGGGGAGGCAGTGGGATCAGTGCAAACTCATTATTATTGAGGGAGTTGTCTTTTCAAAATTTTTTCAGAATCCAAATTTAAAGCAAAAGCTTTTGGATACGAAAGCCAGCATTCTTGTTGAAGCTGCCTCTGAGAATATACCCCCTGGACGAAGAGACCTTTTCTATGGGGCTGGACTTACCAAACGCGAGTTGTCACTAAGCAATGGGCGTTACTTCCCTGGCAAAAATGTTATGGGTAATTTATTGATGAATATTCGGGACTCTCTTCGAGAAGACAACTCCCGCAGGCTTTTGGTTATAACTGACTCTCAGGGGTACCGCATACCCAACATTGAAAATAATAAGTTGCAAATTGTACCCGTAAGTGGTGCCAGGATCCAGGATTTGATTAAGATGCCTACCCTGGCGATTCACGAAGGTCATCAAGGATGTGTCATCTTGGGTGGCACGAATAACATTGCTGCTGATCCTTGGACCCCCACTTATTTTAAAGATGGTGCACTTCTACCCCGGCTTGTGAAATCAATTGTACGCCAATATAGAGGACTTAAGTACTTTTGTGAGCAAAACCCATGGGCCAAACTATGGATTGGTGAGATTCCACCGCGTTTCGATCAGCCACATAACCTACCCTCTAAATCCAGTAAATTCCAGCTGACCGTCAGGCGTGTGAATAAGGAACTTAAAAATGTTGTTGTTTCCCTGCAAGAGGATGGTTATAATGTCGATATTTTCCATATGTACACAGACTTTGACGATCCAAGGTATTTTGGCCAACAACGGTGTGGCCGCAGTACTGTCGACCTCCATTTCAGTCCTCAAGGTGGACAGAAATTATTGAGCAAGCTTGAGGCATTAGAATGATGCTGAACTTCGTTATGTCCGTACCGAGGCGCTTTAGTCTCTCAGGGTACGACCTCTAACTGACATCAAGCTTCTTTCTCACTTACTTAATCATTTCTACCATCTTTACATAGAAATTCATAATAGACCTTCTAATGCCTTGCAATCTGTAGTTTACGTTTACATTGATAGTGATGCTATATTCAAATATACAGCCTGTTTTGATCTAGCTCGCTCTTACCGCTCTTACCATTAATGTGAATCTTACGCACTCATAACACAAATAATCTACTAAGCACTCATAACATCAGTACTACCCCCAAGTTGAAAACCTATACATTTTAGTGTATGAGGAATGGACATTTAGGTTAATTCTGAGACATTTAGGTTAATTCTGAGGAGTGCTGTGCCTGAGAACAAACTAATTTAAATAATAGACAGCTACAGGAACTTGTAAAATCTGTTGTTCTAAAACTGCTGAAACTGGTTAACTGACTCTGGCCCTCTCTACATGTATCCAATTGTGCTATTGTGCTATGTATGCCTACAATTTTACCTGCTATGTTGTCATATCTGCAGTGCTATTGTAAAGCTGAAGGTCATATCTGCTGTGCTATTGTAAAGCTGAAAGTAATATCTGCTGTGCTATTGTAAAGCTGAAGGTCATATCTGCTGTTCTATTGTAAAGCTGGTCATATCTGCTGTGCTATTGTAAAGCTGAAAGTCATATCTGGTGTGCTGTTGCAAAACTGAAGGTCATACCTGCTGTGCTATTGTAAAGCTGAAGGTCATATCTGCTGTGCTATTGTAAAGCTGAAGGTCATATCTGCTGTGCTACCGTAATGCTGAAGATATATGTAGTCCTGTGACCAAGTTATTGCTGTAAAGCTGCCAATCTTAGCTAAAGTATTGCTTTAAAATTAATCATTATGAACCTCTTAAACCCGATTCAGTTCATTTTCGGTTTATTGCCCCCCCCTAGTCAAAGAACTAGCCCTTTTAGCGGGGAAGGTTGTAATGAAATAGAACGCAAAATTAGCTTTGTGACTCGGAATCGATCTCTTAATCTGAATGTTTCATGAAATCGTGAAATATAATCAGTTAGTGTACAAAAACTTAGGGATTGTCTTTGTATGTATTATGATCAAGCTTACGTGCGAATCATATCCGTTTGTGAATATATATTAAGTTAGACCTGTTTCAACACAGCATTATTCTTAACACCGATCCTAAGCTGATCCTTAGACTCTCTTAAGCCAAGCCCGGTAAAAATGTAACATCCAAAACAAGTGAAATTTACCAGAATCCATAACTATGGTCATATTTTTGAATCTTAAGCATTTGTTTCAATTTTCTTATCACTTTGGGTTAACAGGTGCCTGTAGTGACTAGTTGCAGAAGCAGCTAATAGACGAAACATTTGTGGGCTCTATCCCTTAAAATAATGACCATTTAATGTACTCTTCGCCGGAAGCCGGATTGACCTTTAACTCGAGTCAAGACAGGAACTCTTCTTTGCTTCTCCAGTTTTACGCAGCTAGAGGTCGGTATTTACATCGGATTGATGTGGTTCCGTTAGCTGCAGTAGTGCGAAGTCTGCATTACTTTCTTTCTTGAAATTTCCAAAACTTCATTAATTTCTTGGTCTTTATTGCAAGCTTGGTCTACCTCAACAAAGCTTCAATATCATAAAATTCTAAAGTCCCATTAATTAGGCTTTGCTCTACACCTGGTCTCATTAATTTTAGAATCCAGCAAAGTTTAGAGTTTGAAGTTATAGTTTTCAAGATTCCAGACGCCATTTTGTTTCCTGTCGGTGGCGTGACTTGTTAGTTTAACTCTGGGTAGCTATCTCAGATGCCTTTTTATTTATGCGAAAACAAGATGTTTGTCTATCTTTTAATAGCAATGAGAAACGCCGGATCCAAATTGTTAAAATTAATAAAAAGATCTTTTGATTAGATTCATTTGAATACAAGAATAATTAACGTTTGACTGAAACTGACCGGCATCCCTTTTAAAAAAGCGAGAGATAAAAACCGGACGGAATTACGTTTTCTAAAGTCTTTTGCATCTTAACTCGATAATTCGAGTGCCAATCATTGTTCGTGGATTTGTGGCTAAGACAATAAGTGTTCGTATTAATTATTGTTACACTTTAGGTTCGCTGCGTAACAAAACAGGAGGGCAATGAATGCCCAATCTGAAAAATGTCCCGAATAGTTGTTTTTAGTCTGATTGCGCAGTCGTAGTTATTCAAAACAAAGATGCGATTCAGAGCAACTATCGAAATCGATTAAATCGCATTAGATTAAATCGTACGTGATTGCGGAAATTTTATTGTTATTTAAACGGGAGCAAACCGAAACTGGGTTATTACGACTAAACAAAACATTAAGACTAGCATGAAACTTGGAGGTGCAGTAGTTTAAGATATTCATTGTGCGCAAGTTTGGATAAACATCAGACTAGGCAGATATTACATAAATTTGAGTTTGCTTCCTTGCTTTTTAATCATAGCGCTGGTAAACTAGAGCTGTTTTTAAAATTAGATTAAAACAGCAGGAAATTTGGGCTTTTAAATTTAACTTAAATCTGAATCTGAAACTGCTAGCTAAACCTTAGTATAAGAGCTAAAACTTGTTCAGCGAATTTTTAGAGCTAGAATTAAGGAATCGACTCGTTTAGCACCAGAACGAAGCTAATTTGCAACTATTGCAAAATTGACGTGCTTAGTACTCAAATGTTATACATATTAAGCGAATGCCACGAATCTGCGAATAATGATTCTTGGGTTAAAACCCGCGTATCTGCTGATGATTAACGGGTTTTAACCCATTTGATTCAGGTATCAATCAAGCCTTGGCCAAACTGCTCCTGATCCTATTATTATATTTCGAGCCGTTATTGGTTAGAGATTCTGAATCTTATTGACATTTACTTTGCTGAGCCTGGCCTGGCTTTGGCCATCTGGCCTTCGTGATCTGTCGCTGCTAACTTTTGGTTCTACAGTTGTACCCTTGACGTAAAGACAGTTTCTTGTTCCCCCAATCTATTTGTTACAGCGGCGAACTGAATGGTATCTGAAATGGAATATAATGTGACTGCATAAGCGGAATCGTCGACCCCACAAATTGAATGCTGTGAAGGAAAAGCAAATAGAAGTATAGTTTTTGTATCTTATATCTATGACGAAATTGATGGTTTCTATATGAATATTGTGAAATACTAGTGAGGGCCAGAATCTACAGACCGCATAACTAATTTTGTTAAGTAGCCTAGTGTCTCAAATGATAGAATAAGCTACCTGTTAGGCAATTAACCGACCAAATCTGAAATTATCAATTAATTGCCAATAACACTGCAACGAATTATAAATTCTGACTCATAAATGATTTGAGATCTTAGCCTTAATCCTGTACCTGTACCTGATCATTGTCAAATTTCAGAAGTCCTTGTGACATATACCATGTTTGTCTTGTCTGTAGTATCTTAAGGTTTGCAGTGTATTTTGCAGTCTTTTTGCACTTCTTTAATATTTGTATCAGTTATACTCTTGCAGTGTTTAAATATTAAACAGCGTTTTGGGAAAGCTAACCTGTTACTGATTTCCCCGAGTTCCCCCATAAGCTTTGAGGGTGTAAGCCTTCAGTCCGAAAAGGCCTAGAACTGCCTCGACAAAACAGATTTAGATTACTGATTGTGCGAAAGGCTAGAGTCTAGATTGTGCGAAAGGCTAGAGTCTAAACCTAACCAGCCCCAAGAGACCCACTATCGCAGTGAGAATTTGCCAAACGAGCTCACAAGAGTACCCCTCCCGGTCAGCTATTCAGTTCCTGTCATTAGAACACCACTGTGTCGGGAACTTGAATCTAAGTTCAGTCTAAGCTGTACGCGCTGGCTGACCAGTGTAAAGATAGGCACCAGTGCGAATTCTCTAATCAGCCTCAGCCAAGCCTGACCAAAAGGTCCGATTATAATTTGCAATATAAGCCCTATCATTACATATGCTTGAAATTAGTTAGTTTGTTTATAAATATGAATCGCTGTTGCCACTTGTCTCAAACATCTGCCCTTTCCTCCAGGTACTGGTGGTACCTAGTGTTGTTTCAGTAGCCGATTTTAGTTTCAGTTTCAGTTTCAGTTTCAGTCGGTGGTCCGAAGTAATTTCAGTTTCAGTTTCAGTTTCAGTCGGCGGACCAAAATAGTTTCAGTTTCAGTCGGCAACGTAAAATGATTTCAGTTTCAGTTTTAGTTTCAGTCGGAGTTTCAGTTTCAGTTTCAGTTCACTTTAAAACGAACGGTTTCCAGCCGTCTGAGTTGACATAAAGCATAATTTGTTGTTTATTCAGCCTCCCCAGCAGCAATACTAACAGAATCGAAGCTCAAATCCTTCAAACTGTCAAGTTTTAAGGAACGACTGAAACTAGCTTCAGCCCGAGTTTCAGGTTTTCACCCAAATTAGTTTCAGTTTCAGTTTCAGCTTCAGTCGGCAGCCTAAAAAAGTTTCAGTTTCAGTTTCAGTTTCAAGTCTCTTCTCAAAATAGTTTCAGTTTCAGTTTCAGTTTCAGTGACTGAAACATCACTAGTGGTACCTCTACTATTTTCTAAATACAACTGAATATGGTTCAAACTATATCAGGAAATAGGAAACATGTCAGGTTGTGTCATGTAACGTAAAACAAGCTAAACATAACAACAATCGGTATGCATCCAAGTTGCACCCGCATTGATTTCGTTCATCTGAACAACAGTATACGAGATGCGACTTTGCCATTGATCCATCGAAGACATCATTGAACATGTATCGTAGAAGCGTGCAGCAAGGAATGGGTTTTAAAAAGAAAAAGCTCCCAGCAGCCTTAAACATGCAACATTTTGTGCTTCGCGCACTCGCGCCACACACTTGGAGCTTCCCGCAGGGCGTGCGTATAAGTCTCTGAATTCACGCAGGTCCATACTATAAAGTATACATATACCATTACTAAGCTTGAGTGGTAGCTTACGTACATCTATTTTAGTACACTGTTCTACAATTTGGAGGCATAATCAGGTGCACCAAAGTTTCCTTTTACGTACGTCTGACAGAATTGTATACTTCTTCCTCCAGCTTGAGGGACTAAAAGCTGATAACCATTAAAACTGTTCGCTTTGTCTGTTCACCCACGGGGCAGGCAATTTTGGTGAATTTAATTGCAGTTGGCACGAGTATACGAATGCAATTTTGCCATTAAAGCTGGTGCAGTTGTATTCGAGTTTCCTTTCACTTACCTTTTCCACTCAGATTAACCATTTCACCATCTTTTTTAGTACCCAAAAAGTCAGTCACTATAATACAGCTATCACGTTGATCAGTGAGATCACACTGAACGAACTTTGCACAATAATGCAAAGTTGTAAAGATAAATGCTTGTCACTAAGCCACTTGGCTTGGATGCTCAAAGGTGCATTCGTTAATTGTTCAACTATTTCTGTGGTATGTTTGAAGAAATACAAATATTTCGCCTATTGAAGACATTTCAGGTATAGGCACGAACCTTTGACACGTACACATTTTCATCCAAAAGCTTGATGGCAATTTTCTAGTTTAATCCCTAGTAATTTGACACTGCGTAAGCTGGAGCTCTGTAGCTTCCATAACAGAATCACCTAGAAAGTTAGACTATCATGGTTGTTGATACAATCACAGCAACTGGGTTATCCAAGAGCCTTGATAGCACAAATTTCGTGGCACAGATGCTTGGTACAGATTTGATCCACGCATCGGTTGCAAAGTTTTTTCCTGTACTGCCACACCCCCGTTGCTTTCACGAGGAGGGGTAACGCCAGGCCAAAATTTTGCTTGGTCCACGGTCTGGCGTTGAATAATTGCATGAGCAATTACCCGAGGCGAAGGCAAGGCTACTGCCGGAGCAGAAATGATCACGATGCACTAACCGCATCATGACCACCCGTCAGCTCCATCCAAGGGGTTTCCCCCCTGCACGGCCAACTCCTTGAAAAACTTGGATAGAACTGACACAATTACGGGGGGATTCTGATACTGTCGTATCAGACCTATATAATACAAATAATTTGATTGTTGCCAACTGACAACAGACAAGTTTGACATATGGTATTGCTCGTAAAGGTTTGTTGAATCCGTCGGATTCCAAATTGTGTGTTTGCGGCCGGCAAGTGCAGAAGCTACCTTCTCACCTCTGGGCGGCCTAGGTGTATGCGTAGCAATATAATATTACACAAAGTTTTGAACCATATCGCATGAGTTAATCGCTTGAAATTAGAAAACAGAAAAGCACAGGGGCACCTTTTTCACCCCCCATACCTATTTTGCTTCCTAACAAGTACAGTTTCCAAGTTTGCTTATGCTTATACTTAAACTACTTAAACACGACTTAACTGTTGATAATTAATAACTTATCAAGTAAATTGCCTATTTTAATTAAATAAGTTAACTAAGTAGTAGCAATAAACAATGTGGGACCTTTCCTACCCCCCATGTTTATTACTATCCTCAAGGTTAATAAAAGAGTTTAGAGAAGAGAGACTTAGCTGTTAAATTGATGGTTACACGGCTGGTGAGTAAGGACATCCTCCATACCCCCACTGGTTACTTTGTCTGCGCCTGATAACCCCTGGCGCAGGAGGGGACGCACCGCTTCATCATCCAGCCGATGAATCACAGCGTTCGTTTAAGATTTCAGCAAAGGTGTCGGGTGGAACTTCGGATGGGTCAAACTGAACTTCACACTTGATGTCTTCAAGCTTTTTGGATCCAAGTTTTGCTCGAAACAGTTGCGAGTGACACATGGGTGCGCCCGAAATAGTCGATTACCAATTCCGATTGACACATCACAAAATCTTCGTCGATGGCACGGTACCGCCAACAAGTTCGATTTCAAATATGTATGTTGAGCAAACTGGTCAGGCTGAAGCAACTCAAAACTTCGGGACCTTTCCCATCTTTTCGTATCCTGAGATGGAGATTCCGTCAGCGTAATATCGGGACTGGATTGATTGAGATCTGTAAGATGACTGACAATTATTTGCCTGGTGAGAATTCGCGGAACGCAGAAGAGGCGGTTTCGAAAAGGACATCACTAGATTTGTTGGAAAGTGAAAAGAAAGAAATACCAGAAAATCAGTTCCAAATTATCAGATAAGTTTCTTTAACTTATCTTCAGAATATAAGTTAAAATTCGAAAATTTAGTTGAGCCGGTTGCAAATTTCAACAGCTTCCATAACTTAGCGACTTTCATAATTTTCATAACTTCATAACGTAGTTTCATACGTTTCATTTTAATCTCAGCACAACTATGCAACTCAATGACGAGAAACGCTCAGATCTCTTACTCTGCATATAATGAATTTTAATTCAGTTATGCGTTATTCGGTTGCTTATAGGTGTTGAATGATACAACCGATGCTCCTTGAAAGATACTGCTTCAGTCTGAATCATAAAACTTTCGTCAAAGGCAAAAACGGAACAGCATAAGCTATGCTATGCAGACGAAAAGTTTAACAGCTCCCGATGCAAGAAAAGGCCAATCGTCTATCATTAGATAGTTATGCATACTATTGAAATTAATATTAAAATTAGTTAACCCTTAAATGCAGAAGCTATTTTACCGACGTTAACGCATAATCTGGGTCAATTTGACCC
Source organism: Trissonchulus latispiculum (assembly GCA_030248195.1). Classification (NCBI taxonomy): domain Eukaryota; kingdom Metazoa; phylum Nematoda; class Enoplea; order Enoplida; family Ironidae; genus Trissonchulus; species Trissonchulus latispiculum. Next base: position 15,158 of record JASAND010001511.1, read on the forward strand.
AACACTAATTTTAGCTTCGTGGAGCATACTATGTTGAAACAATGTTAACAAAAGCCTCAGAATAGCTTCGTAATTGGCAGGAAAACTGATAATTACTATCCTATTGTGGAATAGCAGCTGAAAACAATTTTTGTCCAACTGCCAGTACCCAGGCACATGTGACAGTCAGTTAAAATAGCAATAGTTTTGAATCCAAAAATCATCGCACAATACTATTTCTGAAAGGAAAACAACTTAGACACCCTTTTAGAAGCAATCTCCACTGTTATACAATTCTTACCAGAAGAGCCAGGACCCCACAGAATTGGCGAGTTAGGACCCTTCTACCAGCACCTTTGGGATACCTAACGGTAGTGCTCATATCTGTTTGTTGTTGATACTGATTCCTTAACTTGCCAGTTACTACACAAGACTGTTCAGGACAGCCAACACTGGTCTTTGACGTCTAGCAGAATCGTGCTACTCAAAACGCTGCCAAACAAACTCTGCTTGGTCTCCAAAACGAAAAAGAGAAACAATTGCATGAAATTTACCACTATTGTGCAAGAATTCAGCAGCTGATGCAAGAAAACGCTGCTACCTGTTACTCAATAGTCACGTCTGAGTGTTGCTTTGTGAATTTCATGACCTGGGTCAAATTGACCCAGGGGAAAATTATTGAAAATAATTTCTTCTGTCCAGAAGCAAGAATTTTCTTGCGACTTTGATTTGGTTTTTAGTTGTATCAGAGAATTTTGTGAGATGTCGCAAGAAGTCGTCGGACAGCAAGCCATTCTACGCCGTACACAGCTGTTTAAACAAGGGGGTGGGTCAATTTGACCCAGGTTATGCATTTAAACGTTAACCACAAAGCTTGACCAACATTGACAATTTACAGTTGTTTACAACACATCGTAATGCTTTTTTGTAAAACAGACAAACGTTTATGAAGTCTGTAGACCAATTCAAAGCTTTGCATTTCAAACAAACCGTAGTTTGGATTTGAAAATTTATAGCCATCGATCTTGCAAAAACATTGTATACAGGGTTTGAAGTGAATCTGAAATCCGTTTTGCGATTCAGCTTTTTGTTAGTTCACTATCTTAAGGTTTCATCGTTACTAGTAACGAAAAGCGGAATCGAAAATTGCCTACTTAACTTACGGTTCCTTAAGCTAATATTAAGCTCATATTAAGCTTACACTTCAGCCAATACTTAATTCAGAAGAACCTATATAAAAAGGAGCAAGAATACCCCTGTTTACAATGTTTTTTGCTAGATTGGTGACAAGAATTCTCCTTGGTCTACCTTGGGAAAATTATGAAACAAAATTTCTTAAAACATTGCAATTTTATTACCAATCAATCAAATTTGGGTTTGGATGCTACCATACAAACTCTTAGCTTAATTTGTCAAGTCTTGAGGGAGATTAAGCGTTGGGGAGGATAGTTTACTTAAGTATTTGGGGGGACCTCTTATGTTATTATTTCGTTTCTAGTCCTGAGATTGCGCAAGCTATGACGCTTTGAAAATGACTACGGCAAACACAAACAAGCTTAAATACAATTTAGAAATATGTATTCCATTGTGGCATTATTTGTTCCATTTCTGATTTGTCTACTTTAAAATAATCCAAAACGTAATACTTTAAAATAATCCAAAACGTAATGCCACTTTAATGCACGTAAGCTCTTTGCTGACAGAAAACGTGAGCCATGCTGGTTTTGCTAGTTCTGAGCAGTTCAGGTCCGCTCTGGTCAATAGAAAGTTTGATGGCTATATCGTCTGATACTGAAGACGGCGGATCAATGCCGAATTTAAGCTTCCTGTAAGCAAACAGAGTAACCAATTATTTAGCATGTATGAATTTAGTCAAAAATTATGTATTCGACACTGCGACAACCGTGATTGCAGAAGTTTTATCAAATCGGAATCTCGTTAATTCAAATTAAGTTCAGACACAAATCAAGAGAATTCAAGCATGATCTTTCAAAGATTTGGCTAAAGTCAACGATTATTTTCCACAAAACAGGCAAGAATACAAAGACCTTCATGTCTTGCATAGCTTCGAGAATCTGCAGCAAACTTTGGACTGTTAAATTCATCAATATTGGGAGTTCGACAATGACGCCTAGATCACTTTAAGGTGCTGGTTTCCAAGTAAAGAAAGAAAAGAAGTAAAGAAGGTTTTGGTTTTTGGCCTTAGGCCCCCAGTAGGTAGAGAAGATAGGGAATTGCTTGTTATGGCTGGAAAGAGGACACGAACATAAACATTTTTGCTTTTACAACCTTTGAGCTATCTCCAGTGGTTAAGTCAGTATAAGCAAAAAACTGTTTTTAGGGTCAAAAAATGGCCATTTTCGAGGAAATCAGTTTTTTCAAAATTACTGCCACATGTTAAGGACAAAATTGGCTTAGTTATACTCAATCGATACATCGTCCAAATGCACATTTTATGAATGCCTATTAGCCGGAGTTTATTGCTTTCAGCTAGAGATTTGGCCGAAAAACCATTTTGGCAAAATTGCGATTATTTTGTTTCGAACATCGATTTCTCAAAAACTACTCGACGGATTCTGGAGATTTTCGGCAGCATCGAAATTCGCACTTCTGCGGAGGGACGTTTTTCTTGGTTTGGGCTAAAACGTATTGAGTAGCCAGAAAACTCAATGCGAATTTTCGAAATTTCGTGTTACTGTGCATTTGGCCGATTTTCTCGACCGTTAAGACCTGCTGAGCCAAATCCATAAAAACGTCCCTCGGCTAATATGTCCTTCATATCGTTGCACAAAAAGAACTTTTGGCCGATTCTTCAGTTTTGAGAAATCGATGTTCAAAAACTTTTGGTCTATATTCATCCTATTAGATGTCAGCTTGTCAAAAAATTTCTTCTATTTTTTTGCTAATTTTGCCAGTTCTGCAAGCTCATGTGAATGTAGAGATAATAAGCTATAAAACGACGTATAAAGCTCTTTGCAACTCCCAAAATTGCGAAAGTTATAGCATTTCAAAAAAATAACCACAAAAGCACTGCACTAAAGGATACCACCACCTTAAGGGAGAATCCAGTGGGAGTCAGTCTTAAGGGAGAATCTAGTGGGAGTCAGTCTTAAGGGGAAATTTAGTGGGAGCAAGAGTACATAATGATAAGGGTGTGACAAGCGTCACACTCTATGCAATGAAGGTAAAAACTATGCGATGCGCGCTAACGGCTTACCCCCCCCTACAAATTGACCCCCTCTCACACCGCCCCTATATGGGTACATAGTTCCAAACGGGGGTCGCTCACTCGCTGAGTATATTTTGTACATGTGTTAAGCATACACGCTTGCACCTCCTCCCCAAATTGGGCCCCTGTTAATTTCAGCGTGTAATTATGCAAAGCAGTGAGCGACCCCCGTTTGGACCACGTACCCATATAGGGGCGGTGTGAGAGGGGGTATCCTTTTGTGCAGTGCATTAGTGGTGATTTTTTTAAAACGCTATAACTTTCACAATTTGGGAGTTCGAAAGCGCTTTATACATCGTTTTAAAGCATATAATCAGGACATCCCCATCGGCTTACGAAACCAGCAAAATTAGCATAAAATTAGCAAAGATTTTCCAAGATACTGGCATCTGACAGGCTGAATATCGACCGAAGATTTTGAACATCGATTTCTCAAAATTGAAGAATTGACCAAAACTTGTTTTTGTGCCACTATATGAAGGACATATTGGCCGAGGAACGTTTTAACGTTTTTTTTGGATTTGGCTCAGCAGGTCCTAACCGTCGAGAAAATCGACCAAATGCACGGTAACACGAAATTTCGCAACTTCACATTGAGTTTTCTTGCTACTCAATAAGTTTTAGCCCAAACCAAGAAAAACGTCCCTCCACAGAAGTGTGAATTTTGATTCTGGAAAAAATCTCCAGAATCCGTCGAGTAGTTTATGAGAAATCGATGTTCGAAACAAAATAACCGCAGTTTTGCCAAAATGGTTTTTCGGCCAAATCTCTTGCATAACGCAATAAAGTCCGGCTAATAGGCATTCATAAAACGGGCATTTCGACGCTGTATCGATTTAGTATAAATAAGCCAACTTTGGCCTTAACATGTGGCAGTAATTTTGAAAAAATTGAGTTCCTGAAAAATGGCCAATTTTTGACCCTCAAAACAGTTTTTTGCTTATGCTGACTTAACCACGGGAGATAGATCAAAGGTTGTAAAAGCTAAAATGTTCATTTTCGCACCCTCTTTCAAGCCATAACAACCAATCCCGTGTCTTGTCTATCTACTGGGAGCCTAAGGCCAAAAACCAAAACTTTCTTATCTTTTGGCCTAAAAATACGGGACTGGTCCGAGTATGTTAAATAGCACGGAAATAGGTTATTTCGGAAGTTTTAGCCATTTACTTAAAGGATTAAAGCTGAATGAGTCAAAAATACCCGAAAGGAAACCAGCACCTTAAGGGAGAATCTAGTGGGAGTCAGTCTTAGGGGAGAATCTAGTGGGAGACAGTCTTAAGGTTCGGGTATTTGCAGCAAATTTTGAAAGACTGTAATTGGCTCAATTTTTGGAGTTCAACAATAATTTTTATATCATTTTAAATCTTAGAATGTGCTTGTTACAACTAGGTACAGTATAGCTGTCTGATTTTAACTCTTCGGCATGAACAACATGATATTTGAACAACGACTTGCAATAACATGAAAACAATTTTTGAACATGGATTTCTCGAAGTGTGGGAAAGCTAACGAAAAGCGACCAGTTCAGGCTTCAAACGAAACGTCTTCCCGAGGGCTATTTTTACTGAAATTCTTACGAGTAAAGAAGCTCAAGCGTAAATTTTGTGCGATTTTAGTCAAAATTTTCAAGTTTGGACGCTTATTTCTCTCGAACTGAAAACCAAAATGCAAAACCATGAAAAATAGCCCTCGGCAATTGTCTCAAAATACGTGTGTAAAGCCGTTTTTTAGTTGATTGCATGGGCGCAGAGAAATCCGTGATCATAACAATCTAGTTGCGATTTTCAAATTTTCACATTTTCGCTGCTGTGCGCCGGCAGAGATACCGCAGAGAGCTCTCCTTTGGGCGTAAGATGTCCATTAGGACCACAAATATGAACAATACTTGACCGACGGACCAGCGCTGTTGAAGCGGTCGAAATCTTGCAGTATTTAATTTTTCGAAAAATGGCCAGTTTTGGACATCGAAAATCAATTTTCACTGTTACTCTTAAGGAATCGAAGAAAACTCTCAAGAGCAAACTTGTAGGTCTTGGTGAGAGGATTCGAATGACTATAAGTTCATCCATGTGGGGTGGTCACAGTCCAAGTTATGGCGGAATAAAGCTAATTTCTCCTAAACTCAAATTTTCAAGCCGCGACTTTTCTAACATGTTTTATAGGGTAGATAATGTAATTGCAGCAAATTTGAATAAATTTCAACGACAATTGCGCTTTTAAAGCCCAAAAATACACGAACCCCAACCAGCACCTTGAGCGGGGGGGGGCGACTAAAATGGGGGAGCCCAAAGCTTGTCGGATTTCTATTCTTTTTTGCAAGCATATAGTACATGTGCGTGGTCAAAATAGTAGGCAGTCTCTAATTCCAAAGCCGTTCCTATAATCCACAACGTCCGCGAAAACCTGGCCGACCCCCCGATTTGGGCGACACTCAACATAAGTACTTAAAAATTTCTCACAGCTGCTTGGTTCGGTGAAAACGACTGCGCTTTGGCACAGCAAGAGAAGACATGTTGGGAAACATGCTCACGGCATTGGCTTTGCTGTATCCCTAATAGTTAGAGAGCAATGCTAGCCCAACTTGAAGAAATGTCGAAAATTTGGAAAACCGAATCGAATGATTTAAATTTGGTGCGATCCTGGAAGGTAAAATTTGGTGTGAACATACACATCATAGGTCTCTAAAGTCATGCCAAATATGAAGGGATTCTGTCCTTGCATTTTAGTTTTACTTCACTTGAAACATGAAAAAACGTCAGTTTTGGCCTGGTCCAAAAAGCATCCTAAGGTGTTCTAGTATGCCAACGTTGACAAATTTGGCTCAAATTGTGCTTACATATGTAGCCTTACTGATCCTGCCACAATAACATAAATTAAAACTTGTTTCCTTCGTAAATGGAGTATCCTTCGTAACTCGACTGTTACTTTGAGCATTCAGTTGAATGCCAACTCAACTGTCTGACCGGTACATTCTTCTAGCAATTGTACAGCCTGCCACACGAAAAGAAAACAGTATTGCACAGTTGTTCAGCATCGAAATACATGTAAATGGCTGATTTCTACCCGACACATCCATTTTCCAAACTCAGTCAAGTCTTCTAAACCAAGGCAAATTGAAGGTAAAATCACTCAATTTAGTGGTCCTTTCAAATGATGAAATTTCAGTTTTTCGAAAATAACTTAAAATAGGTGGCAAATACGCGATTGCCAAAGTTGTTCAGCATCATGAAAGCTATCGATTGATATACATATTGTGTATATTGGACAATCTTCAAAATTAGCTTTTTGACGGATTTTACAACTATTTTCATGTTTCAAGTGGACTAAAACTATAATGCCACGCCAGAATTCCTTCGTATTTGGCACAATTTTGTAGACGTATAGGGTGCACGTTCACACCAAATTTCAGCTTCCGGTCTCGCACCTCATTTAAATTATCCGATTCGGCGGCCAAACTTTTCCAAATTTTCGACATTTCTTCAAGTTTGGGCTAGCATTGCTCTCTAACCATTAGAGTTACAGCGAAGCTAATGCCGTGTGCATGTTACCCCATATGTCTTCTCTTGCTGTGTCAAAGCATAGACATTTTGACTGAACCACACAGCTGTGAGAAATTTTTTGCATTTATGTTGGGTGTCGCTAAACTCGGGGGCCGGCCAGGTTGTTCGAAGCGTAGCGGGTCATAGAAAGGCAGCTAAGAACATGCTTCATATTCTTGTTTTGGGCAAAAGTTTAGTCCCCCCCCAAGGGAGGATCTGGTGGGAGTCAGTCTTAAGGGAGAATCTAGCGGGAGTCAGTCTTCATGGAGAATCTAGTGGGAGTCAGTCTTAAGGCAGAATCTAGTGGGAGTCAGTCTTAAGGGAGAATCTAGTGGGAGTCAGTCTTAAGGCAGAATCTAGTGGGAGTCAGTCCTAAGGGAGAATCTAGTGGGAGTCAGTCTTCAGGGGGAATCTAGTGGGAGTCAGTCTTAAGGGAGAATCTAGTGGGAGTCAGTCTTAAGGGAGAATCTAGTCGGAGTCCGTCTTAAGGGAGAATCTGGTGGGAGTCAGTCTTAAGGGAGAATCTAGTGGGAGTCAGTCTTAAGGGAGAATCTAGTGAGATTCAGTCTTAAGGGAGAATCTAGTGGGAGTCAGTCTTAAGGGAGAATCTGGTGGGAGTCAGTCTTAAGGGAGAATCTAGTGAGATTCAGTCTTAAGGGAGAATCTGGCGGGAGTCAGTCTTAAGGGAGAATCTAGTGGGAGTCAGTCTTAAGGGAGAATCTAGTGGGAGTCAGTCTTAAGGGAGAATCTAGTGAGATTCAGTCTTAAGGGAGAATCTAGTGGGAGTCAGCCTTAAGGGAGAATCTAGTGGGAGTCAGTCTTAAGGGAGAATCTAGTGGGAGTCAGTCTTAAGGGAGAATCTAGTGGGAGTCAGTCTTAAGAGAGAATCTAGTGGGAGTCAGTCTTAGGGAGAATCTAGTGGGAGTCAGCCTTAAGGGATGATCTAGTGGGAGTCAGTCTTAAGGGAGAATCTAGTGGGAGTCAGTCTTAAGGAGAATATAGTGGGAGTCAGTCTTAAGGGAGAATCTAGTGGGAGTCAGTGTTAAGGGAGAAGCTAGTGGGACTCAGTCTTATGGGAGAATCTAGTGGCAGTCAGTCTTAAGGGAGAATCTAGTGGGAGTCAGTCTTAGGGGAGAATTTAGTGGGAGTCAGTCTTAATGGAGAATCTAGTGGCAGTCAGTCTTAAGGGAGAATTTAGTTGGAGTCAGTCCTAAGGGATAATCTAGTGGGAGTCAGTCTTAAGGGACAATCTTGTGGGAGTCAGTCTTAAGGGAGAATCTAGTGGGAGTCAGTCCTAAGGGAGAATTTAGTGGAAGTCAGTCTTAAGTGAGAATTTAGTGGGAGTCAGTCTTAAGGGAGAATTTAGTGGGAGTCAGTCTTAAGGGAGAATTTAGTGGGAGTCAGTCTTAAGGGAGAATCTAGTGGGAGTCAGTCTCAAGGGAGAATTTAGTGGGAGTCAGTCTATTCCATTTCCATTCACGCTTCATTGACTTTTTCGCGATCTGGGACAATTTCTTGTGTTTTGGGTTTGGATTTCGATTTGTTCCGTTTGTATTGTTGAAACTGCTCTGGTGTCTTCGGTAGATTTTTTTGTGGAGTTCAGCCTGTTGTTTCTTTTGATTAGGTTCTCTGTAAAAGTTACAATATAGCGTAACTCTACTCTTTTAGTTATCTTCCGTCTGCTTTCACAATTGGTTAAGTATTGGGCTTAGTGAATCTGATTTGCGCAAACTCCCTGAACATCGCAATCTCCTTATTTGTTTGTTCACAGTTATTTTGTTCGTAGTCGAAGTCTCTATACCTTCTTCAAGATTCAAGAATGGTAGGAAAAATTTTGCAACAAACGCAACTGTCTTGTTTTGCAGACCCATGGGGAGTACAAAATATGTAAAAATGAGAAAAATCTGAAGTCTTAAGGGAGAATCTAGTGTGAGTCAGTCTTAAGGGAGAAGTTAGTGGGAGTCAGTCTTAAGGGAGAATCTAGTGGGAGTCAGTCTTAAGGGAGAATCTAGTGGTAGTCAGTCTTAAGGGAGAATCTAGTGGGACTCAGTCTTAAGGGAGAATCTAGTGGGAGTCAGTCTTAAGGGAGAATCTAGTGGGAGTCAGTCTTAAGGGATAATCTAGTGGGAGTCAGTCTTAAGGGAGAATCTAGTGGGAGTCAGTCTTAAGGGAGAATCTAGTGGGAGTCAGTCTTAAGGGAGAATCTAGTGGGAGTCAGTAAGGGAGAAAGGATTCTTAAAAGTTACAATATAGCGTAACGCTACTCTTTTAGTTTTCTTCCGTCTGCTTTCGCAATTGGTTAAGTATTGGGCTTAGTGAATCTGATTTGCGCACACTCCTTGAACATCGCAATCTCCTTATTTGTTTGTTCACAGTTATTTTATTTGTAGTCTAAGTCTCTACACCTTCTTCAAACTTTCAATTCACATTTCGTCCAATAATAAATTACCAGCAAAGCTCAGGTTGAAATTGAATTAAGTAGGTTTAGTCCGTTCTATTCTTAGACATTTCCAAGTATGTACACACTTGTTCGAATTATTCAAATGGTTGCCGCTAACAGTTATACCATAAAATAGACAAATAACTAATTTAGTGTCTGTTTCCTATATAAATTATGAAATCGGCAATATGTCTTTGCGAAAAAATGCGAACATAATTACAGCTCATAATACATTTTAGGTCCAGTTTTCTAAATCATGTCAAAAAATTACGACCCTGCAAGGCAGGATTGCGACTGTTTCCAACTGCATGGTGGAAACTATATTGGGCGTTGTCGTTAACTGCTAGTGGACTTTGGCCGCATTATGTACAGCATATATTTTTTTTCTAGGCTACTCACGAAAACAGTGTTTCTGATAAGGGTAGCTCAGAGAGTTTTTCAATGTTTAACCTGAAAAGGGCTTTGCCAATACTGAACGATTGATATGGCAATTATCCGAATTAGAAATACTGCTGTCAGATTATCAGAAATAGAAACACCGTTGCGCCCATCATAATAAGGGTAGATTGAAATTGTTCATCCTTTAATTTTTAATCCTTTTAATCATGCTAGGTATTTCCTTAATATTGACTAAGTTTAATCTAATCCATTTAATCGTTAACGAAATAGACCTATAGATTGCTGACACCATCAGTATCAGGCGAACCGATTTGGTTGAGGTGCTGAAGTACAATTTAAAACGCTAGACTTAAATAAATCAATGTTGGTTCGATCGAATCATCAATCATAGGCGATTGCTTCCAGACATTATACAATGACAAATTTTATGTTTGTGGTCTCAGCAAAATGTCTCTGATAATCCATCGAATTTGCAGTCGAGACATCATTTACTTGCATTACTATTAGTTCTTTCTGGCATAGTATTCTAGATCAAATATTATGACATCTATCCATGGACTAAGCCTTGCATTTAAAGCACAAACCAAGCACGGAGTTTGCTTCTGGGGATTTATTACGATTATTGCAGGCATGCTTTGTGTCTATGAAACTGTTGTCATCATTAAAAACTATATTTCAGATGCACCACATGTTGTGGTTCAGGTAAGTAGAAAAGGCAAAATTTGGGATTAAACTATACTAGGAGCACTACAAAATTTTAATACTTCGATCATGACAGCAGAAAGATCAAATTTAATCCGTTTAGTCTCCGAGGGAGCCGCCCGCAGGGACCAAAATTTCAAAATTGGGGTTCGGTTGACTACATTTTCTTTCTTCTTTCGTCAGGGTGCCCGCCACCTCGGTATATCCGTTGTAATCGTCGGTGTCGGTATAGCTAGTTTTTATCTCTATCATTTTTCTGTCTGTTTTGTTTTTTTCTACTAAAACCGGTTGCACGGTTTATGATTTCATTTTTCTTTCTACAAAATTTTCCTGTTTCCTTTCCTTGAAAAAATTGCAATTCTTTGATGACATCATTTCTTCTTGCCTCGTTTTTATTAACCTAGTATTCTTTTGTCTGGCATTGTATGTTCTACTTCATTCCATTATTGGCTGCTATAATTACTGTATAATTTTTGATTCTTTTTTTTATCATCCACATGCATAATATTTTTTTTGTTATCTTTATTTATATTTACAATAGGGTCTTGTTCTCTTTTTCTGACTCTGTTTCCTGTCGGTGCACCTTGCTCTTTTGGTACCTGGATGATCTCGGGCGGGAATTTAAAAATTTTTACGTAGGTTTTGTAGTAGGTGAGCAGGCTTTTGCAGTAGTTTCGTTAAAAATGTCTCGATTCAGTTACGAGTAGTTTTATCGTCGGCCGGTTAGCATGTTAGAATAGTTTTGTGCTCAACCGTGGTATGGTGTATGTTCACCACTTGTCGTTTCATTTTATCTTTACGTAATTTTCACAAACGTTTTATCTTTACTAGTACCTAAGGTACCTGTGAGTAATATTCTTTTTATCACATCGTCTAACTGAGTGGACCCGTCCGAGGCCGCCCGGGGCCAAAAGAGGGGGTATTATGTGAAGTTAGCACCGACGGGAAAGATGTAAATTATTCATGAGCTGCTCAGCCTAAATGAATTAAGATTACATTTTGACAAACGTTCAATGATTTAGGATTACTTCTGTCTAAATTCATAGGTCTGGCTAGCTAATATTTGAGATTTTCCATGTTGGGTGGTTTAGGTGCAGTTGTGGGTGTAGGTTGGTGAAGAAAGGTTGGGTAGTCAGCGTTAGGTTCGATTTTGGGGTAGATAATATTGGGTTTAGTCAAGTGTCCCTTGTCGCTCAGTCGGCTTCTGCCGGGTTTTTGTGGTTTGTTTCGTATTTTGGTAAAGTTTATGCTTTTTGATCAAAATTAATGTTTTTGGATTAACCTGGGGCCAATTTCATAAAACTTAAAACTTGCAACTTGCATATGCAAGTTGCAACTTGCACATGCAAGTTGCAAGTTAATTGTTTCATAAAACTGTAAGTGCTACTTGCTTACTTGCACTTAAACCGCAAGTTGCAAGTCCGCAAGTTGCAAGTTGCCGGTCTATACTTGCACTTTAAATCTGTTTCATAAAAACGGTCAGTACTTGCACTTGCAACTTGGACTTGCGGTGCAAGTAGTTGAGTTAAATTTTACTAAACGTTTTTCAGCAAGTGGTGTTTTTATGTTTTTTTTCACAATTTTGACATGGTTTGACATTATTTTTCATAAGCGATGTATGCTTTAAACTACGTAATACATATTGCGCTAATTATTTTTTGTAATTAACATTTTAGTTATTTAACTGATAATATTATTATAGTACATTAATAACGTATGTGAATTTGCCGATGCTTTGGATGATTGTTTGCAAGACCGGTCATCGGGACGGGACGACCAATATACATTAAAGAATGTTAACGATATTTCTTCATTCTATACTGCTTTTCTCATGTTCACAATTAAGGGGGTCGACTAAACTTTTGCCCCGACTTTGTCCGATTGGCCTACTTTTTGGCAAAGTTATAGAAAATGGGTGTGGTCAAAAAATACTTGGTCGTTGGTTCTAGCTGCCTTCCAGGCATGTGCAGCCGCCGAGTTTATATGCCCGACCCCCCCCCTTTTCACAACTACCAACATAATTAATTAAAAATCTCTGCTGGCTGCAAGACCCTAGCTTCAAGCTTGCCATTTGAAAATATGATTTGGCACATATGCAGAAAAGTACTAGACGTCTGTATCTTATCTACATCTAAGGGAATTACTGTTCAAAGTTGAAGTTTCGGCAAAATTTTGAAAGTTCTTGGCTAAGAAAGAAATATTTAATTATTGGTGCGAGCTATAAGGCTGCATTTTGGCAAATACAGAGGTCCTATAGGAGTACTCATTTATGCCAAATGGCAAGAAATTCTGCCGCCTGAGAAAATTTTTATGTCAACTTATGTAATGTTATGACTTTTATGTCAACTTGTAATCTTTAAAAATTGCCAAAATCGTAAAATTTAAGTCTGGCGTACGTATATATCCCTTACAGGTCACAAACCGTCACTGATCGAGCTGAAATTTGATGTGGGTGTATTTTCAACCATGCTGAGTTCAAATATCTCAAAAAATTTAATTTCAAAAAATTGGAGTTTTTTCGATTTCTGGGGTACCATTGCCTAAAAAAGGCTATTTTAAAAATTTTTAATGATAAAACTGGACATAAAAATTTTTCAGGAGGCAGAATTTCTTCCCATTTGGCACAAATGCAATGCAATGCAAACAAGTAACCCCTAAAAGGGGAATTATTCCGCCACGGTGCCTGATCGTGCAATCTGGTTATCTTATCAATACATAATCAAAGTCAGGAGAAAAGAAGATTCAGTCCTGCAGCCTCGATAGCTCCCACGATAGCTCGATATCTGTCTATCTTGTATGCTAGCGACACGTTAGCTTTTACGAAAATTTTCCCGTTGTACTGTGCAATCCGTTTTCGATTAGGTTTTTGTTTAGTTCACAACCACAAACTAACTTCTTACACCAAAGCCTAAACACCGAGAGGACTGAACAAAACCACAAGTCAAAAGCTTGTATCTTTATAAAAGGATCATGTAAAATTTTGCATGCATATTGAGTGCAGCTATAAATCTCGTCTTATGCAGTTCTATTTTGCATTCTCTTTTTGACAGTTTTTAAAGTCAAGATTTAGAAAATAGACCAGTGTCCTTTTCTTCCGAACTATTGGAGACCGGTTCCCAGATCGCTTTGGGAATCTGCATCCGAAAGGCTCTTTGAATGTATTAGCATTTTCTTGTTGTTAGTAGAAAACTTGCCGTTTTTGACAATTTTGCAATTCAGTTGATAATTCATTCATTATTTGATCGGAACTCAAGAAATGTTCAGCTGAGGCTAATTGAGTCCAAGTCCCCCTTTCATGCACGCACCACCAAGTAGTGACCATAAATGCGTCAACTTGTTCTCTTGTGTTGTGATTCCTTTGCATGAAAATTGCCAATTTATAATTGCTCATAGTATATATAGCCAAATTGGGTAGCCATCCAAAGCTTGTCGATGCATCTTTATGGCTTCTTAAATCCAATCATTTGACCACTTCGGTCAAGGACTAAGTCTACTAGCTTCAGTTTCTTATTCAGTGTTAATTAAAGAAGCGTCCTTGAATTCTTGCTCCGTACTAGACAAGATACGGTTTTGGTTCCCGAAATAAATTTGAGTCCATAAGGCCAGTCAAAACGTTTAAAAGGAGAAAAGTTTGAAATGCTTGAAGCAAAATGTGAAACACCAGCTGGTAGAAACACTATTAGCAGCCGCCATTTTCAAGTCTACTTCTCAGTTGTACTACTTTTTCTGGATTCATCTAATTTGCATATTGAGCATTCTGATTCCCAAATCAAAAATCAGAACCGAGGGGGGAACGAAGCGAAAAACTTTCAGAGTCTGGAAAACCAAGGCCCCCACTGAAAAATGGCTTAAAAATTAGTTTTCATAAAACAAAATAAAAGTAGCAGCCTTACCTTCCAAAATTAAAATGTAACAGCATGTGGACTCAGAGTTCCAGACTAGCTCCCACCCTGACACCCCCCACCGAAAAAAGACAGCCTAACTAAGTCTGTGTGTTAAACATAGTCACTACGATTCCATCTCATTTGCTATTACACGCAGTTTAGGGTTCACCCATTACAAAGATTCCGCCTCCGGCGGAATGAAAACAATGCAAAATATTGGAGTTTGAAATTAAGCTGTGCCAGAATTATATATTCAGGTTCAAAGCCACCAAACTTGATAATTTCATTGATGAGCCGTTCAAGGCCACATAGAGCCTGAACGCGGGCGAACACAGGGTTGACCAATACGCCAAATTAAATCACTTACAAGGAGAATATTTCACTGCAAAAGTGGCACGAGGCAATCGCTCACAACGCATATTTTAATTGTGAACAGACCTTACTTTGGTGCACTGTGCAAAGCTTTAACTTGCACTAAACTTGCACAGACAGTTTTAGATTTTAGTCCCATAGTTGGTTCTATAAGAAAAATTATTCCTCTTCCCAGTAGCTACCGATTGATACCAAATTTGACTATATTTGGAAAAATTTAAAAATTGACTCACCCATAGAAAATCGAAGGAACCGTTACATCAAACAATTTCAACAGTTAAGAATGTCTTTCCGCCAAGTAATTTGGGCAGATTTTGAGGAACCAACTCATCCAAATTTGGTGGCTTTTGACTTGATTGTTAGTGAACGGATATCGAAAGAATGTCAAAATTGCGAAAACTGCGTTTTTGACCAAAAATTACAGTTTTTGTGTTTCTATTTTTTAATCATTACAAGGAGCTTACACACACCTACACTAAATCAGATCGATTAGTGAAAGTTTGCGACTTCTAAGGGCCTATATCTATAAAGATTAGAATGGTCGGATTAAACAGATTAAACAGGAGCCGGATTAAAATGTTAAGGGCTGTTTCTTTAATGCAGGATTAAATGGATTAAACGGATTAAAATTAACTTGTTTAATCCGACTATTTTTAATTCTCGGATTAAACCAGTTAAGTTTAATCGGTTTAATCCGCCATTAAAAAACAGCTATTAAAAATTTTAATCTGCCAACTTTTAATGTGTTTAATCCGCGTAGTTGCACGTGGATTATAAACTAGTTAATGCATGAGACCAAGAGTACATAATAACTAAGAGTGTGACAAGCGTCGCACTCTTAGTTATTAGGCTGGGGACATCATCTGCACGATAACGGCTGACCCAATACACAAATTAGACCCCAGTGACCCCTCCCACAAATGAGTACCTAGTACACATTTGTGTACCATCACTCGCTTGTATGTTTATGTGTTGAAGCTCGAAAGTGGCCAGCTGCTGATAGAACGTTTTTGGCTTTAACACATAAACATACAAGCGAGTGATGGTACACAAATGTGTACTAGGTACTCATTTGTGGGAGGGGTCACTGGGGTCAAATTTGTGTAGGGGGTCGGCCGTTATCGTGCAGATGATGTCCCCGGTCTTAATAGCTAAGAGTGCGACGCTTGTCACACTCTTAGTTATTATGTGCTCTTGATGAGACGGATTAAGGGGGGGCCGCTTTTTGGCCGATTTTTCGACCATCTCCGATTCTGCTCATTTTCACAAATTTTATAGTCCTAATGGGTCCTTAAAACAAGACAGGTGCGTTTTGCGTAATATTGCTTCAATCGTTCTGTAGGGGCCTTCAAAAATTACCTCGACATGTGTTAAACATAGGAAAATGAAAAAGTTAGGTTAAAAAGTTTGTGGCAGAAAAATTTTTCGCTGTATGCAAGATACAGCGCTGCAACCTTGTTGTACATGTTAAGGTCATACTAGAGAGTGCAAATAACCCTCTGAAACAATTCTGTTGAGTGTCGAATTTTTGGTGATTTTTCAAAGTCAAAATTTCGGAAAATTGGTGCTTTTTGTACCACGAAACACAGGACCAGCAAAACATATTCGCCTCTCCTGCACGATTGGCAAAAGCTACAGAAATCGCTTATAGATAGTTGCACTCTACGCGAACACAGAATTCTTACAGTAGTTGCAAATTTCTACCGTTTGTAGTGCTCTCAAAAAACTTGCCACAAAATGGGCTAATTTTGCCAAAAATCATCATTTTGCACAATTTTCACGTTTTTGTAATAATTTCTCACTCATTACCCACTCGAAAGTCACCAAAATTGGCATATAAAACTCTCAATGTCTGCCTGACATTAAGGTAAAGGCAAATGCTTAAAGGTAGAACTTTTCTGTCGTGTCGGCTCCTTTGATCTCTTCTAGGTCACAAAAAGTCAATTTTTGAAATTTCCAAAATATAGACAAATTGGCTAACTCGCTGGATTACTTTTTAATCAGTTTAATCCGAGGTGCTGTTTCTTGAATGCGGAATAATTTTAATCTAATCCGTTTAATCTTTAAAGAAATAGGGCCTAAGATTGCGGGAAGCTTCCACACGGAATCTTACCCAGTTGGAGGAGTATAAATGGCCATTAAAGAAAAATTATTACATTTAAGAGGTTTGAAGTTCTTGTAATACATCTGCTATAACTGCAAAAAATAAATTATTTTTCTTGTGTCCTGTCTATTTTCATTATAACTGTGGAAGATTTGGGAAACTATTGAAATGATTAAAGGCTTAGAAGCCGGGGTAAGCTAAACTTTGGCTGGCGGAATGGAGGAACTTTGTTTGGGGGTCTCCAAATCTCGATAATCTTTTCTACACAACCTGTATTCCCAACCAGATTTACATGGAAACGTCAAATATAGTCACAAATTCAAAACTGAAAACAGTATGTAAGAATTTAAAAATTTATCAATGTTTCACTAACCCTAAGTCTTAACATTCCTACTTTGTTTGGAGTGGAGTATATTTACGTGAAGAAATCAAAGGATAGACTAATAGAAAAATAGATATAATTAATACCACTAATAGAAAATAATATAATAATCGTTAAAACTCATGCCACGAAATGAAACCAACAACTGCATCAAAGAATTAACTGAACGGCTACTTATAACTTGCACTTCTATTTGCACTTGCACTTGCACTTGCGTTGCAAGTTCCGTATAGTCAAACTTCACACAAAATATCCCGATAAAAATCTGGAGCGACATGAAATTGCCACCCAAATTGAATTTGACCAACTTTACAAGGAAAAAATGCTTTCCCAGTTAATTTCAGATAGTCACTACCTGGTGTTCGAGCTTTGATAGGATCCGGGTAATGAACCACGATTTCTGCGCCCGCCCTGAGGAGACGTTCAAGGCCCCCCGTACTAATAATCGAAATGGACGCTCCCGTATCTACAATTGCAACCAATTTTTGACCGTTAACATCAATCGAAATAGCTGGAGTGTTTTCACCCGCTGCTAGAACAGATTCGAGGTAAATTTCTGGGACATCCCCCGGTTCTGCGAGAGCTGAATGACCCATCAAATCAGAAATTTGTACCACACAATGAGGATTTAAATGTGAGGCTGGTGTAGCCTCTGTTTCTGGAGGAGGAACTTCCTCCCCTTGATCATCCTGGACCCAATTTGTAGCCTCAGCTGTGCACATTCTTGGACAGAAGGTTCGGGAGGAGCCGTTTAGGGAGACCCCGGAGCTGCCAGGATGGGAGAGCCCCCCGCACACCACGAATCCGACGGCTCAGCTTCATTCATCCAAATATTATTCGAGTCAAACTTGTTTGGCCACAAACGAAGAAAAAGATCAGTCATCTCACCAATATGCAACCTAATGGCGTCAAAATACTTGTTCATAAATTCGTGAGCTTGGCCATGAATAGCTGCTAGTGTGGAGAAATTCCGATGAAGCAACTGAAATTTTTGAGCCACTTGATGTTCTACTGAATCAGCATCAAAAGACAAATTTGCCCCCAAAACTCGTTCCGAGGTTTCCCCCGGCTGATCTGTGAGGCCTAAAGGTTCATAATCAGGCTCTATCTGTAGCATATTGACCGAAAGTTGGTTTACCATCTGGTTTACTTGCTGAGCTGTCGGAGGTGGAGCCGTTTGGGAGTTTCTACCCCCTCTTTTAGGCTGGGCCCCGCCCCCTACGGGACCGTGAGAACATGGTACAAAATTTGCACTCAAACAGGGAGGACCGGAGGCTCTCGCTCCCGCCCCCCGGTACCGCGGCTGACCCACAGGCATAGTCACCCGCGGACGCGCCACAGAACCAGGGGCCGCCACGCCCTGTGACTGCCACTGAGACTGCAACAGCGGCCGTGGCTGACTCTGCGCAGCCTGCTGCCACGGGGCAGATACTGCTGCGGGGCCACCGCATAACCCGGGGACTGAAGCGCCGGGTCAGGCTGCGGATAGTATACCGGCTGAGGAGGCATCTTAGGGTAGGCCCCCACCATATCAACTTGCGCCTGAACATTTTACAATGGTGCGTATGTACACCCATAACCGCCCATAATAGCTCTGTTTCATGTTATCAGTGCTTGCACATTATAGTTAGTTGTGCAGTAGGGACCCACCAATGAAACTGTAATCCTGTGCCCCATTCAGATTACTAATGTATGCAAAATTTTGATGAATATAACTCCCAGGGAGGGTGAATGAAATGAACTGGTATGCTGCAGGCTCTCCGTGCTGGCTGGGTCCCACGAATATCTGTAATATCTATGTAGAATCTAAAGAGCTCTTTCGTTTATCGTACAAATCCAGATTTGCCCAGTTACAGTTATTCGTAGTCTGCACGGTCTAGATCCTACAAAGGTAGTTTGGGGTAAGTAGGTGAGATGTAGCATACCTACATACGCGAGGGGAACAGCTTTTGTTAATGAAAAATAGATGCCAATTTATATACTTTTATGTGATACGTATATACATATATATATGTGTCGATTTCTGGGATGCTCGCATATAGGACGGACAACCTGAAAAAATCGATTTTCTTCTTACTATGCCAGTTGATTAGGATTAGTAGGCATAGTAAAACCTGCAAATATCAGCTTGTTTTGATGAGCGCTTAATGAGTAAGGTCAATTTTTGTGATTTTGCCATGGCAGCTAAATGGCCAATTTTACTTCTTGGCTTTGTTCCACTGTATTGAAAGACATAGACGTGGTACGGTGCTACTTTTGGTCCTAAAATTGTTCATAGAGCTCTACTATAGCTATCCAATAGGCGTTCTTCTTCAGATGTCATGTAGTTTCCGAAAACTGCAGTTTTAAGGTCACTGACCCCACCAGTCGAGGGTAGCGCGAAGTAAGTTTATTCGAGCTAGAGAGCTTATTACTGCTAAGCCAGACGCAATTTTATAATATATCATTTTTAGGATCATAATAAACCTGCTGGCGAAAAATGAGCCAAATCCCAGACCCAGTTTTGGGATATGGCTCTTCAAAGTTCGAAAAATCGCCGATTTTGGGCCAAAACAGCGATCAAGTCAAGTTTGGGCTGCCATAGCCGACTAACGGGAAAAGATATTGAGCTAATATTTTCAGCACATAAACTAGGTACCATAGACAGTGTTTTAGCCCAATTTCAGCCAAATCTGAAAAATCTTATTTTTTTCGATTTTTCAACACCCAAACTGTGACCAAAAAATCGAAAAAAAATAAAATTTTTCAGATTTGGCTGAAATTGGGCTAAAACACTGTCTATGGTACCTAGTTTATGTGCTGAAAATATTAGCTCAATATCTTTTCCCGTTAGTCGGCTATGGCAGCCCAAACTTGACTTGATCGCTGTTTTGGCCCAAAATCGGCGATTTTTCGAACTTTGAAGAGCCATATCTCAAAACTGGGTCTGGGATTTGGCTCATTTTTCGCCAGCAGGTTTATTAAGATCCTAAAAATGATATATTATAAAATTGCGTCTGGCTTAGCAGTAATAAGCTCTCTAGCTCGAATAAACTTAATTCGCGCAACCCTCGACTGGTGGGGTCAGTGACCTTAAAACTGCAGTTTTCGGAAACTACATGACATCTGAAGAAGAACGCCTATTGGATAGCTATAGTAGAGCTCTATGAACAATTTTAGGACCAAAAGTAGCACCGTACCACGTCTATGTCTTTCAATACAGTGGAACAAAGCCTAGAAGTAAAATTGGCCTTACTCATTAAGCGCTCATCAAAACAAGCTGATATTTGCAGGTTTTACTAGGCATACTAATCCTAATCAACTGGCATAGTAAGAAGAAAATAGATTTTTCAAGGTTGTCCGCTAACAGTGACGCCAAGTCTGAACCACTCAGAAATCCACTCGTATATATATATATATATATATATATATATATATATATATATATATATATATATATATATATATATATATATATACTACGTATATATATATATACATATATATATACTACGTATATACGTATATTATTGCGAAAATGAGATATCAAATTTGTTTAAGTATATAAATTTTTTTTATACCAATTTACATACATGACGACGATTACGAAGTTTAATGTTATCAAAAGCTGTGGACTGCACTTGTTCGAGGGGCAACTGAGCAGCGTACGTACGTCTGTTTTCGTATTTTGGAGTGTATATATAACATGAAATTATGACTGTGTGCTTTGTAGTTCTCCCGTTTTGTGAATAGTAGAGCTTAGGGGCGAACAGGTGCAATCCATGAGGTGGGTCCACAGTACAAATGTGCAAACAGAATTATACGTGATGTTTGCGTACTGTGGGGCGGTTGTTCATTTCATTCCATTCCATTTTGATTATTCCTACCTTTATACCCCGGAGGAGCTTTCGAAGGGTCCTTGTCCCAACAGCGATCCGGGCGGTGTCCCTGCTTGTTGCAGTGGCGGCAAGGAGGGAAGCGTTTTTTCTTTTCCTCCTCCATTTCCTTGAGCGTATCTAAAACTTTTGTCTCAAACCAGTCCTTCATTTCCCGCAGCTCCAGCCTGGTCGCAGGAGTCGAATCGAGGGGGGCAGCCCCGTCCCTGGAGGAATTCTGGGCGCCGACATGAAAGACTGGGGCAGCAAAAGCTTGTTGATCTGCCAGTCCGGGTTTTGAAATTCGTGACTCCAATTTATCCAGGATACGTAAGATTTCGTCCAATTTGGGCTCACCTTTCCCGAAGTTTGATGCCAAAGCCGTCGTATATTCTGAACGAATTCCGTCGAAAAGTTGTTGCACGCAGTGCCTGTCCCGGTCTGCCTGCGATGGCCAGATTTCCAAAGCTTGAGACTGCAGCTCCGACACATACTGGCGGACGGTTTCCCCAGGCTGCTGGACTCTTTGGGCAAAACGATGAAATTTTTCCGAAACGAATTATTGAGGCTTCGGAAACTGAGCGGACATCATGCGTATAAATTCATCTAGTGACTCAACAACTTTAGGACCAACTTTCAAAGCAAAAGTAAGAGCCTTACCAGACAGTTTGTTGAACATGAGACGGGCCCACTGGTCGCTAGGAATCCCTGGCACGGTAGCCGCTGAAACAAACTGTGGCAACCAATCTTCAAAATAATCAAAACTCGGCTCAAACCGGGGAATATCGTGCAAAATTGCCATATACGTACGGAAAAATTGAGCATTATGGCGTCAAACTGAGGCGTCCGTAGCCTGCATAGTAGCTGAAGTGGGATGAGGCCTCGACCGAGGACGAGCCCCCACTGAGTGGTCCGTGGCCACCCGGCAAACTGTCTGGTCCGGCTGTGCCGAATTTGGAGACTGCTGGTCCGCCGGCTGTTGAGACGGAGGGGGAGTCTGCTGAGAAGCAGGCTCTGGCGGATAGTAACCATAATAATGCGGAGTACATGGCACAGGGTCCGGATACATAGGAGCCAACTGGGGCTGAGACTGTTGAGACTCAAAATATTGCTGCTGATTGAGATCAAAATACAAATTCGGATCGTAATAGCCATACTGAGCATAGTAGTAGTAATTTGGATCATAATACCCATAGCCATCAGCCTGGGGGCCACCCGCCTGATGTGGCGGAGCCTGCTATTGCTGAGGCTGCGGTTCAGGCACTGCGTGCGAAGTAGATCCAGAATTGTACTGACCAGGCCCATTCTGTTGAGGAGGCGGGACATTTGGCTGAACTGGAGGCGGTCCTTGGGCCGGAGGAGGGGCTGAAGACTGCGGCGTAGTATTTTCTGGCCGCGGATTTTGCTGAGACTGATTATGGGTGGAGATCATCGTCGTTTGTCCAGTACCATATGAATATTTAGACTGCGGGGAGACTGGAGCTCCTCCTCCATTCGACTCTGACTGGACATGGCCGGCCACTGGGAATGAAGGACTGTGTTGAGGGGCAGCAGGGGTCGAACCCCCCGCAAGCCCGCCTGACTCTGGTGGAAGTCCGAGAAAAGCACGCCGGTCTGCAACAAGCTGATCTGTCATTCTGTCGACCAACCCCCGATAAAAATCTGAAATTTTTTCCAAGCGCCTAGGGTGCCCCTGAGGGAGGTCTCGAACTTTTGGATCCCGCACGACAGCAGCAGCTGCCGCAAAAATTTCTTCCTCAGACGGTAGCACAGATTGACCCGGGGGAGCCGCCGAACCCCCCGTTGCCTCCGACGGAGATGTATTGACAACACAGACCTGTTCTAAACCTACATACATAGCTGAATTTCCTCCCTGAATTTCTGGGGTGGGCGTCGGAGGAAGGGGGGTTGGGAGGAATTTTGGGGGGGTTCGCCCCCCATTCTGCACCATCTGATCAGGAGAAGTAACTGGAGGACCAAAAGCTTTGTTCAACATTTGAGAATATGACAGCCGCGGAATGTGATCTGTTCGAGAGGCCGAAGTTTGGGGCTGGGAGGAACCCCCCGCCTGGGTCCACTGGGGGGGGGGTGGACCCCTGCTACTGACCGGGACTTGCGCGCGACAACATGGAATATTTTGATTTCGCGTAGAATTCCCCCCCCAAGTTTGCAGAGGGATGGTGGTAGGGATATAAGGAATCCCCCCAATTACGGTAAGGGCCCCCCCTCTGGTTCCAGGTGGGACCCCATCTTGGAGGGGCGAATCAGTGTATTCCCCGAGCTCGCGCGGGTCCCCCCGATCCATAACTGGGGCCTGCTCACAGCACCTCTGTCGCAAAACTAAATCGTTATATTCGTCCGGGTAATCCAAATTTTGCAAAAATTCAAAAAGACGTTGAATGTCTTGAAGTCGATCTTCTAAATCTCGATAAAATTTTGGGTCAAGACCGTCACACTCCTCCAACATCTACCACATGACACGGTCGCAACATGTGAAGTTTGACTATACGGATCTTGTAAAGTAAAGTAAAATTGTGTTGTCTTCTCTTTAACTATTAGGTTAAGTCCCAGATTACAGGTAACTACCGGTGGTGTGTGATGCTGGAGAACTGTTCTGTCCTGACCAACTGAAACCCGACGAAACGATTGCAACGGTTTATCATAAATTCAGCAAAACTTGATGACCAGTTTAATACAAAAACATTTATTTTGATCAAAAGCATAAACTTTACCAAACTACAAAACAAACCACAAAAACCCGGCAGAAGCCGACTAAGCCACAAGGGACACTTGACTAAACCCAATATTATCTACCCCAAAATCGAACCTAACGCTGACTACCCAACCTTTCTTCACCAACCTACATCCACAACTGCGACAAGCCTACCCAATATGGAGAATCACAACTATTAGCTAGCCAGACCTGCGAATTTAGACAGAAGTAATGTTAAATCATTGAACGTTTGTCAAAATGTAATCTTAATTCACTTAGGCTTAGCAGCTCATGAATAATTTATATTTTCCTGTCGGTGCTAACTTCACACTTGTTTAACTGGATGGATTTAATTTTAATCTGCTTAGCCCAATGTGGTGTGTTTTTCAGTGCGGATCAATTTTAATCCAATCCGATTAATCTTGAACTTAATCTTGATCACCGTCGGTACAAGCTCTTGGCCATGATAAACATTCAACAGCCAACAATTTGAATTTGACGCATATGCTCTAACTAGCAAAACTATTCTCAACAAACAAAGCTTTCGATTGAAATATTATTTGTCATATTCCAAAAAATTTGAGAAATAATTGAATTTCCCCTTGTGCCAAACCCTAGCCACGTATTTGACCATAGCAACTGGCTACGTAGCTACAAGCATTTCATGCAAACTCTATCTTAAACGTCTTAAATAACAATAATTCACAAATAGATATTCTGCCATTTTATGCGTGTTAAAATGTTTCCAAGTTATTTGCAAAAGTTACGAATTTCTAAAATCTTGATAAAAATTAACATTTTGCGATTAGGCAGTGCTGACCAGAATTAGTTTGTATTGTTAGGGATGGTTAGTCATAAGCTGTGATCTTTGGGTATTAGAACTTTTAATTAGTCCTAGCCAGATAAAAACATATTTCATCAAAGTTGCTGATACCCAATCCCATTGTTGCAAAATACTTCATACTGACTGTTCTCAAAATTCATAACTTTAAAAATAATTCAGAAACCTAAATCTAAAAAATTAAAATTCTGATTAGAGTCGGGTCGCCTTTACAGTTCTTGAAGTGCTCCGTTTTGTCATTGACAAGATTTCTCTGGCGCACAAAAGAATCGCCATTTAGCAGTTGTTTATGTTTAACGCATGCTGACCTTCACCTTGACCTTTATATACTTACCTACTATAAGGAATCCGACTTAAACTTTACAAACTCGTTAAAATTTACCCTGTGGATTACACAATATGCAAAAACGAGTGAAATCGGAGGTGGTCCGTCTAAACGTGGTCCAAAAATAGATCCCCGACAAGTATCTTAATGGCCGTATTAATCGAAATAAAGTTTCATTTAGATTGTCAATGACGAGCCAATACCATTTCCGTCCGTGGCTATTTGTAATGCAAATCCGTACAGGTAGCAAGCCATTGCCAGAGTGCCAGAACTGGCAGCAGTGGTATGTTTAATCAGCTTACTTGCCTGTTACACAAAATCTTCAAAAAGGGTGCAACCGCAACGTTGCGTAAATACAGTGCTAAAGTGTACAGAACAAAGCCAGGCAGTAGTTGGAGGCTTCATAAAAACATTTGAAATTATGTGCATTTCCAAAACGCATACTGTACTTTGGCAGCAAATTTTTAGATAGCTTTTTCTAGCAGCAGCTTAGCTTTAAAGGCCGGTTCACACGATCAAATTCTCGTCAAATAAATTTGACCAAATTTGATGTTTTGAACGGGCATCAAATTCCATCAAATGCCGTCAAATTTGCTATCAAATTGCTGTCAAACTATCAAATTGGTTTCGTCAGTGCGCAAAAACAATCAAATATTTGACGGCTTGTCCAATGACATTTTATCACGTGCATCACGTGATCGTAAATTAATTTGAAGCATAACCTTTTGTTTTCTTCACACATGCAGTTTCTTTACGGTCTTTCAACACAGTGTGCAAAATCACAGGACTATAGTAACATACACTTTCATTAAATATACTTTGAATTTGATGTAAATGATCAATTAATTTGCCAAATATTCCAAAAATTTGGTGCAATATTTTATATTTAAAAATCGCTAATGAAAAGTTGCTGTAAACAGTAAATGGTTTTAGATCTTTTTACCAACCTTTAACCCAAGGGCGTTTAGCTTTGGGTTCAAAATCACGTTGAGATGACAAGAAAAACGCTGGTCTGCGCTTCTGACTTACCATTTTCTATGCGCGCTAATTCAAACTGGCGCCCAATTTGATCAAAATTTGGTCAAATTATTTGATGCATGTTTGACAGTGTAAACAGGCAATTTGATCAAATATTTTGCTGTCAGAAAATTTGATCAAATTTATTTGATGGGAATTTGATCGTGTGAACTGGCCTTAAATTAACTTTTCTACACTGCAATAAGCATATGTGGCTGGAGCAACAAGTATTAAGTAACTTAATTTAATTTAATTTAATTTAATCCAACCAATCAACACAATATAGATTGAAAAGTTCTATGTAAACAGTAAGAGGTAAATAGCTTATCAATACAAAACATACAAGGACTTTATTACAGTAGGTGGAAAAGTGCGGGGTGGGCCGGTTAGCCAGCTACTAATCCCCTGCCCTTGGTGAATTTAAGAAGCGAGACATGAGCAAGGCGGTTTTTAAATAAACTTAACGACTCTGCTGCGACTACTTGTAAGTCCAGCGAATTCCAAATGGGAACTACACGATTTATAAAAAGTATTTGCGTATACCCAAATTACTCAGTTTAGCGGTTAGTTTCCACGGATGTCCTCTTGTACCATCACACAACTTTAAATCAGAAAACGTAGAGACATCAAGATCAATCAAACCGTGCAATATCCTATATACTAAAACTAAGTCCTTAATAATCCTACGTTCTTCGAGCGATGCCAATTTAAGAAATACCAGTCTTTTCAAATAAGATAAGTTTTTACATCCTGGCAACCTCTTAGTAAAACGTCTTTGTACTTTTTCAATCACATCGATGTCCTTTAAAGTATAAGGTGACCAAACTTCAGAACAGTATTCTAACTTTGGCCTGACATATGTTTTATAAAGTTTCAACAGAAGCATGCTATCTCTAGTATAGAATGCAGAAGAGAGCAAGTTAACACACCTAAATCCAGCTTCGGATATCTCTTTGCAGTGCTTAGAGAATATAAGACTACTAGAAATAGTAACTCCTAAATCACGAAAATGATCTTCAGTTAATGAATTTTCTCCCAACTCATAAACATTTTGTTGATTTGAAGGTCCCATGTAAAGCGCTTGACATTTACTTGCTGCAAGAAGTAATTGCTTTGTTTCTGTCCATTCATAAACTTTATTTAAATCATTTTGCATCAAATGCTGAGCCAAAGCAGCATTAGAGTGAATTATGTAGAGTTTCGCATCGTCGGGAAAAAGTCTTATTCCAGAACTTTTTAAAACTTTAGAAAGATCAATTATATAAATTAGAAAAAACAACGGTCCAAGAACACTTCCCTGAGGGACACCTGAAACCACCTTTTTGTTACTGGATTTACATCCATTTATCTCAACAAATTGAAAACGATCTATTAGATAATTTTCTAACCAAGCTAAACGTTGGCCATGAATACCGATCTATTCAAGGATTTGCTTCAAGGAACAGCTTTCGAAGCGTAGCTGTATCGAAAGCTAATGCTATATCTAAAAAGATTACATCTATCATAATTTTTTGTCAATCGCATCTGTAAACATATTGTAAATTTGTAGTTGTTGCGCTGATGTTGACCTTTTTGGTCTAAAACCAAATTGGTTTGGATCTAAGATTTTGTTTTCATCACGAAAATTTCGTAATTTATCCGAAACTATTCCCTCCATAGGTTTGCTACAGCTACATAAAAAACTAACGGGACTGTAGTTTTTGAATGCAGTTTTAATGGACTTTTTATGAATAGGAATTACTTTTGTAATTTTCCATTCTTTGGGTAGGTTTGAAGTCTCATAAGACTTACGGAATATAAAGAAGGTGGTTTAGCTAATTCAGTAGCTAACTTAACTAGTAACATCTGTGGAATTCCATCAGGTCCAGCACTGAATTTAGACTTTAGCTTTTTCAAATATTTTTGCACTTCAATTACACTCAAATCAACTTTTTCCAGATATATCACGCACTGTATTAAATTGTTTAAGCTTTTTCCATCATCCTCAGTAAACACCGAAGTACGAATTGAAGATTTCGGCTTTCGCTGAATCATCGGAGACTGGAACGCCGTCTTTTATCATAAGTGGAATATCGCTTTTTGGGTTCAAATTTCGATTTCACGTAGCACCAAAATTTTTGATCTGTTGGCTCTTCGAGTGACTTTGATTCACGATTGAAAAGGTTTGACAAACTACAAAGCGGCACATACTGATCAATACAATCCCACAAAATATCTTTAAAACGCAACTACATTTCATCAGCGGACAGCTGCGTGGATAGTATGGTGTCTCAGTTTATAGCTAATAAAAATGATTTTATATTTTCGATGTCTGCTCTTCTAAAACTATAATATTTTTTACTGTCTTTGTCTACAAAATTATCTGATGCAAAAGGCCCAAAAATGCCAGAAAGAGAAAAATGGTCAGTGGGCAGAACAGGAAACAAACATTCTAAACTTGCCAATGTACCAATATCTTTAGCAAAAACTAATTCTAAATATTTCCTCTCTCATGAGTAGGTACGGTGACACACTGGGTAAAACCCATTTCTATCATGCAAATATAAAATTCATACTCTATAGAACATAAAGTAGAAGCATCATCCCAATTTATTCCCGGATAGTTGAAATCCCCAAGAACAAAACAATCATTAATATTTTCACAATACCGTTTTAGAGTCGACGTCAGTAAATTTGTAGACATTTTTTTTACATAGACGTCACAGACAAGTCCCTCAAAAAATTTGTTTGGAATCAATTCTATTGTTTTGAATTTTAACGGCTTGGGAAGCAGTAGCATAACCCCGCCCCCCGCACCCCTACGAGAGGAGTTATCCGATCTAATAGCATTATGAGTAACCAGAACAGTGTCAAGTATAGTATCCTTACAATCATTTGATAACCACGTTTCAGTAGCACACATAGCGTTGTTTTTATGCATGCTTGCTAAGTAACCCAATTCAGCAATTTGTTACAAACGCTAAGAGCATTCAAAAGAAAAAATTGGTACAATTCTAGGCATTTGGAGTGCCGACTGGTTCGGAATCGTTTTCCAACTGGCCAGGACTCTTAGAAATTGGTCTGTCAATAATTCATCCTCCACGAATTATCAAGTCTTTTTTCTCACGTTCTCTTCTAGCAAATAACTCTTCACGAAGTTTTCTGTCGGCCTCACGTTCTTTTTCAGTTAAGTCCGGCCCAGCAAATGGGCGGAATTTCTGCTTTTCATGATCCTTTTCATCCTGGAGCAGTTTTGTAGCCCCAGCGAGAAACACATTTCGTTCAGTAACATGTCGGTCGTGGAAACATACCTTTAGTATGCGTCTACCCGGTGTTATTCCCTTCCCGAAACGTTGAAACCACTGAGGACCGGGGAATGCCGAGGGAATCACAGTAAGCGCCAATTTTATGCAAGTCCGATTGCTGCTGTTCCAAAGGCTCTTCGGGCCGCGATTCAGGCAGACCAACTACGACAACATTGTTTTTCTTGCTTTTCTTCTCCAGATATTCTTGAATAAATTCCATTGAAGCTACAGTTGCAGCTTTAGTAGCAATGGCAGTGATTCGAGCGATCAAGTCCTCCGTTAACAACTGAGTACCAGAGATAGAGCCGGTAGGCGATACAGGCTCTGCATAGGTAGATTTGGCATAGCACCATAATTTCCCGTGTTGGCTGAGATGAATTAAATTGGTTTTAATCTCATTCGTAATTTGAGGCACGCAGACCTTGCAAATGTTGTTACCCGGAGTGTCGTTGATTATTAAACTCAGTTCTTGTACACTGGAGACTCCCATACACTCGTAGTGTACAAAAGCTGAACAGAGAGAACACTGGACCATCCATTTGTGGTCCGCCTGGCCGCACCAACAGGGCTTGGTTACAGTCGAAGGATTGGCATTAGAGGATTCGGTTGAAGTAGACTGAGGCTTCCCTTTGGCCATGGCGTATTGGTGGATACACAGATAAAATGGTTAGCACAAAAATAGGTTAAGCAATAATAAGTAATTCGAAAAGTCGTAATAGTAAACAGGCGTAATTATATTAAAAAAACGGTTAACAGTTCGTTTACGCGCAAACGAAATTATATCGTTGGACACGCAAAATAAAATCAATACACTAGTTTTGCAGTAACCGGAAATTGCACGTGAAGTGCGAGCGAGAGCAAACACGCGCTCTCCAGCGAAGAAAACTAGATATTCTAGTAACAGTAAGTAGTAACAACTTATAAAAAAGAGCATACAGTAACAGCTAAAATGCGCATTAAACCAGCTTATATTTTTGAGAAGATTCCTTACAAACTTGACGCCGTCTAAATGAATGTCTGTTCCTTTGTCTAAGGATGGTGACTATATACGCTTGGTTTAAGTGTTTCAAATTTAAGTGTTTCAGTCTTGCTAACAGCCCACAACATCAAATCTTACTCCAGCTAAAGTGTTCTTTTGTTTTAGGTTAAAGCGCACGAGAAGGCAACGCGCACAGTGACCAAGAAAACGAAAAGAAGGAAACGTGCCAACGGTGAGTTATCTTAAAATTTCTTGTGCAATAGATTGCAGTGTTTGAAATTGGTCGAAGATTTCTGCTCGCTCTCGCCCTGCAGCCCGGCCACCAACAGTCTAACAAAACATTTCAACTGATCAAATGCATTTAACTTATTTACAATTCAAATTATTGCGCAATAAAACGGAAGCATAATCTCAAGTAAAGAAAGAAACGCGTCAATAGATACTACTGGTCACACAGTATTGGCTCCACGAAAACCTCTACAGAAAGCTGCTAATTGACACGCAATGGGAAAAATAAAATTGCATATTTCGTCAAAATATTGCAATTAAAGTTAGAATATTTTGTACGCTTATACTAGCCTTTAACTAAAATTGAAACCATCACTACTGCACCTTAAAGTTTATCAGTAGGAGCTGATTATATTTACATCTGTTTAGAAAAAAAAGATGTACACGACTGTTACTAAATATTGCGTTTGCTGGGGCTCGAACTGACGAGTCCACGACCGTGCGCTCGCAATAAATTGTAGCTACTCTGTTCCAAATACTGTAATCTCTCAAAATTGTAAGCCTTGCTTGATACAGTATGCGCTTTCTTATGCACTTATTACTGTATCTTCACAAGCGTACAGACGTGTTAAACTGTTAAACAGTGCTAACTGTGTACTGTTCTTTGCTAATGTGTAAAGTGAGATTTTCCAACGTTTTGCTTGTGTTTTGTCTATTGCAGTCCATCGAAGCCATATCTTCAACACAGGCATAGTATAGGGCACTTTTTGCGGAAGTTCGTTTATGCAAATTAGGTTATGGCCTATATATACACATATAAGTCTTTTACTGTCTTCTATGGTCTTTACGGTCTTCTAGCAGAATTTACTGTCTTCTCGCAGTTAACAACTGTCAGCAATCTACAAGATTGCATATTTTTGCGTGCTTAAGTGGAGCTTGGGATCTCCACACAGGCACATCAAAATTTCCCAGGAATTCAATTACTGAGCTCTCCTTTTATGCGTTTCAACCAAATTAGACCTGAAGTCGTGATCTCATGAAAGTCCAAAATTTTCCAGAGTTCATGAAATTTTGTACTTTGTATATATTTTTCTTCGAACTTCAGTTTAAAAGCTAAGGTTCATTTATTTATCTTAACAGTCCTTTCACACTGAAGTAATAACGTTAATTCAGAGCGCAACTATCAGCTAACCAGAGAATAACTAAGACAAACAGTAAACTTTGTACTGTTCTTTGCTAATTTGAATTAGTATAACTAGAAACATGTATTATATATTATTTATATATATATTTTTTGATCATTAATGAAGTGTCTGAAACTCTTCCATGTCCGCTAAGGAATATTGCCCCTTTTCGGGGCCAACATGTTTTAAATATTTTTGATAGCAGTCCTAACACTGTTAGGCTGTTGGACTGATACTGAACAGTGCAACGAAATTTGGAAAACTGTTAAGCTGTTAGTTTTATGCAAATGGTGGACCCTGGCAACGAGAATGCTTAGTTGCGCTGAGTGTGCCACTATCAGACTCTCCAGACAATCTGAACTTGGTGTCACCTCTCGGTGCTGGCTTTCTTAAATTGAGAAAGTTAATAAGGAAGGCTTCCCGGTGCTTCTTACTGCCTGACATCTACAATAATAAACTTCTCGTAAACATTGGAACGGTACACTACTGTGTAGAATGCAAAACTTCATTCCAAATGCGAAAAAGTTGAAGAAGCATTTCCAAGCGATGAGCCGAACCTGTTTTGACGACACT
This sequence comes from Trissonchulus latispiculum, assembly GCA_030248195.1. NCBI lineage: Eukaryota > Metazoa > Nematoda > Enoplea > Enoplida > Ironidae > Trissonchulus > Trissonchulus latispiculum. The sequence goes on from JASAND010001511.1 coordinate 47,186, forward strand.
TCCCCTCATCTTGTACTCAAACAGAAAAAACTAACTTAACGCGCAAATATGAATAGATAAATTCATCTTTAAACATTGCATATTTATATTATATTTATAAAAATTTAGTTTATATTTGTTAAATTATATTCATTAGCTATAAATATTTCACAAATAAAATAAATTAATTTGTATAATAGATGGGCATTAGTTTTCTACAATTAAAATCCAGATGCCCAAGGTGTGTGTACTTTACCTGGTATGCTTACAGGTGTGCTTAAAGGTTACTTAGAGGTATGCTTACGGCGTTAACCACAGTGGTTTTATAATATTTGCTTTTCGTTTTAGTGCAAGATCGATGCTGGCCAGGTTACACCAGTCCAGACAATACAGAAAACTGTTACTTTGAAGCAGTATCCTTCCAGGAGCAAAACTATACTCAAGCACTCGCAACGTGCAAAAGCTCGGGAGCATACTTGCCAGTTTTTCTTTCTAAAACAGAGGAAGCGGCTTTCCTAGAAAGCTTTGCGCGGTACGTTGTGAAAACGCAACATAGTAAGGAACGTCGTCCAAATTAAAATCGTAGCTCACAAACGGAGCACCGTTTTATGAACGGAGAATTAAACGAAGCCATGTACGGAGCTTCGTATTCACCGACGGTTAGTTTTTACAAGTAGAGAAAACTCCTTCCAGTCGCATGTAAAATGCAATATGAGCTATGAGGGTCACCATTTATATATGACAAGGGCAAGATTTAAAACGTCTAATCTGAGCCAGCATCCAAATCGGAAAAGGACAAGATGTTTCGCGTATCTTGGGCTCATATTGACGCTCAGTTCCATGGATTCAACCGCTTGACAGCATGACGACATCCTACCATTTTGGCCGCCTAGTGATTACTCTTATTCAGAAATTAACAAAATGCTCAGCGCCTAGTGATATTTCAATAGCTTCGTATACTGTCTGCGTAGTTATAAGTGCACCTGTTTGAATATAATTTCGCTAGATCAAACACAAATTTAAAGTATTATAACGCTTTAATTGGTTTCCTTTTCTGCAGTGCTTTTGTGGTAATATTTTGAAACACTATAACTTTCGTAATTTTGGGAGTTGGAAAGAGCTTTATACATCGTGCTAAAGCTTATAATCTGTACATTTTGGCAAACTTAGAAAAAATAGCAGAAATTCTCTGACATGCCGACATCTAACAGGATGAATACATAACAAAAATTTGTGAACATCGATTTCTCAAAACTGAAGAATCTGCAAAAAGTTCTTTTTGTGTTACGATATGAAGGTCATATAGGCCGAAGGACTTTTTTCGTATTTGGCTCAAGGTCTTTACGGTCGAGAAAGTCGGCCAAACGCACGGTAACACGAAATTTCGCAACTTCGCATTGAATTTTCTTGCTGCTGGATACTTTTTAGCCCAAGCCAAGAAAAACGTCCCTCCGCAGAAGTGCGAATTCGATTCTGCCAAAAATCTTGAGAATCCGTCGAGTAGTTTTTGAGAAATCGATGTTCGAAACAAAATAATCGCAGTTTTGCCAAAATGGTTTTTCGGCCAAATCTCTACCTTAAAGCAATAACGTCCGGCTTATAGGTATTCATAAAATGGGCATTTAGACGCTGTATCGATTGAACTTATAGAGGCCAACTTTGCATTTAACATGGAAAAGTAATTATGAAAAAACTGATTTCCTCAAAAACGGAAAATTTTTTGACCCTCAAAATAGTCTTTCAAAATAAATTCTTTAGTCTTTCAAAATAGTCTCAAGTCTTTTGCTTATACTGACTTAACCACTGGAAATGGCTCTAAGGTTGTAAACGCAAAAATGTTCACTTTCGTGTTCTCTTTGCAGCCATAACAACCAATCCCGTGTCTTGTCTACTTACTGGTAGAATAAGGCCAAAAACCAAAACTTTCTTTTTTTGAACTAAAAATACGGGACTGGTCCCGGAATGTTACAGAGCGCAGAAATAGGCTGTTTCGTAAGTTTTTGCCATTTAGTCTCATTTAGTCCCATTTAGTCTCATATAATTGTAGTCTCATTTCAAGTCGGTAATAATAGTAAGTCATAATTTTGACGTATTATAATATTTGTTACCTTCGCAATAATGCAAATTCTATTCTGCAAATTCTGCAAATAATGCATTTTCTATTACAAATATAATTTCAGCAACAATAAAGAGAACAATGGCCAGTGATAAAATCTTATGAAAGTCCCCCTTGCATTAAACTCATGAATAGGGTATATTAATGACTGTCTTTGTTTCCAAATTGAAGACACCTTTCATACTGAAACTGGTAAGATAACTATTTTGTAAATTCTAGAAAGATTACTATCATACCTACAATTTTGGCAAGATAGTAATCTTGCTAAACTTCGTGGCAAGATAGTTCTTGCCAATTTTACTTGGCTTTACTTTACTTTACTTGCTACCACATATATATTTGGAACCACTTTTTTGAATCATACATACAAAATTCGCCTTACAAATGTCAAAAACTGGTCGATACAAAAAATTAAAAACCCAGTTTTAAACTTATCAAAAAGTCGATTTTGCCTAAGTTCATTCAAAGTTTGGTACCATTCGAAAGCTCTTGGTCTGGAGATTTCAAAAATGTAAACTTTAGCTCTCAACTCCTTACCGTTAACTGGTTTTGGCTAATTAACGGTTTAATTGATCTGCAAAGTGCCTTTATAGCTCATATTATGAGGGGCGCTCCGCGCACCCTCATGATAATACAAAAGTAGCTCAGCTTTCACTGCCTTATATCACCCTCTTTTGTAATAATGTCCGAAACTAAAGTGCTAGCTGTCTGAGGTTTGCTTACTTTCCCAAGCCTGCGCTCTGTTATCATACACTTGTAATAACAAAAAACATAGCCCAGTAGAGCGCACAGACAAAGGATAACATAGCTGATTATAAAACAAAGCTACCTTTCTAATTTAGGCCATTTTAAAGTAGCACAACGGTGTGTTTTTGAGCTACGTCAGGAAATTGGACGACGTTCCCAATAAAAATGACGAAATCAGATCCATTGTTTATTTCAGATAAACAATGCACAGTTATCATGTATAAGTTCAGACTGATCTCCAATTGTTGACACTGGCTAAACGTAGGAAAGTATCATTAGCTGTCAGATAGATTCCCCTTACCCTTGTCCTTGTTCTTTTTTCAATACTGCCAAATAGGTTTTTTGTTTAAGGAAAACATCCTAAAAGCCAAATTGAAACTTGTTTCGGGTATTTAAAAATCGTTACCGAGGTATGCCCATATCTGTTATTTGTTTTGGCAGAAATGTTTCCTAACTCTAAAAAAATCGGTACGCAAGAGCAGACATGGATGCAAGACTGACATCAATTTAACGTGCACTGAACTTATTATTTGTAAACAACTGATATTGGCTGGTGTTGTTCCGTTTTCTTATCCTCATCATATTTCATTCCATCATGCTTTCACTGCTTTCACTGCTCAGATTTTCACTCCCCAATAATATTTCTACCTATCACAGTTTCACCCATACAATGTATCATAGTTTCAACCGCTTAAGGGTCACTGTTTTGCTGATTTTTCAACCATTTTGTTCATTATTTACATAGTTTGGAGTCCCCATGGGTTCACAAAACGAGAGGCGTTTTGCATATTATTGCTCGTATCATTCTGTAGAGGCCGTAATTAAAAATGGATATCGACTACACTTAATATTTCAACAATTTCAAGTGCCATATGTATGATTTTTCACGTATGAATTAGTATGCTTATTAGCCTAACTCATTTTACCTTAAATACTTAGAGATGGGAAGTTCTGGACTGGACTCAGTCGAGCTGATAGACAGTCTGAATTCAACGTGGACCAAGGAAGTACACAATGTCACATTAGGTTAGCGTTTTCTTATTATTCCGCCGGTATTATTCAAAGCACTTGTCCTCACATACAGTATTCTCCAATTTTACAGTTTTTATCTTGTCCATTGTGTGTTCGCAATATCTTAACATTGTACTGTAATACTAAAGCCCGGTTCATACTTGTCTCTATGTCTCTGTCTCTGAGTCTCTGTCTCTATGTCTCTTTCCTTTTGTCTTTACACTGATAGAGAAAAGACGTTCATACTTAAATGGACAAAAGGACAGAGACTTGGTCACGTGACAACAAATTCAAATTTCATTGGTTACTTGGTGTAGTTAATAACGAACTAAATATTTTAAATTGGAACAATACAACATCATTTTTATTGTCTTATTAACAGCTAACGTTAAATTGTGTGGAAACCTTATTTTCAAATTCGATATAGATGCAGGTACTTTTAAGTACTCAGGTAACTGAGACTTCTCACGTGATATCATTCGTTATGACTACGAGTAGATGATTGGCCTTTTCTTGCCACGGCTGTTAAATTTTGGGTCGCGACGTTTCGCCCATCTTTACCTATGGGCGTCTTCAGGCTGGTAGCCCTTAAGAGGGCTGTTGGGATAAGAGGTGGTCCGGGATTTGATCCGTGACCGTACAGAAACAGAAACAGAATCAGAAACTAACGGTTGTCCCTTACGCAGGTAGAGACACCGACAAACTGAAGAGAATATGTAGCTCCTATGGTGTAAAGCTAGTGTTCAGCAGTCGCGACACATTGAGATCACGATTGTCCAAACAGGGACCAAACGGATCCGAGGTCAAAAATTGTGTGTACGAGGTGCCTTGCAGCGACTGTAACAAAGTCTACATTGGCGAAACAAGCAGACCTCTGAGTCAAAGACTGAAAGAACACAAGAAAGCATGTGAGAAAGGTGAGGTATACAAAAGTGGAATAGCAGAACATTGCTGGTCAAATGACCACGGTCCAAACTGGGCAGAAGTTAAAGTGCTGGCTAAGGAAAGAAACCTAAGAAAGAGAGAAATTAAGGAGACGATAGAAATGAAAAAGCGGGGAACACGAGCTTATAGTCAACCAAGCATTGATATAAGTGACATCTGGCTATCAGAACTTGGACTCTAACGTAGGCGGCAACATCAAAGAAAAGTCTAATACACAGCCTTAGTGTACACACAATACAAGTACATTGTAACAGTGTACACACTAGTGCAATTGAAACTGGGGGAATACAATAAGTATAAGTTCCAAGTAAGTAAAATTGTCCCCTGGGTAGTATAGTGGTAATGTTACACAGGAGTGGCGCGTACGGTCACGGATCAAATCCCAGACCACCTCTTATCCCAACAGCCCTGAAGACGCCCATAGGTAAAGATGGGCGAAACGTCGCGACCCAAAATTTAACAGCCGTGGCAAGAAAAGGCCAATCATCTACTCGTAGTCATGAAACGCCGCGAAGAACATATAGATCAGAATTGCGAAATCGGTATGGCCCCGATATAACCACCGCCTTCAGAAAGTTAGATCAACTCCACCTTAAGCTAGCGGCCGAGAGAAACCACCTAACCTTTCTGTGCCGCTGCCGAGACTTCAACATCATACCTCCTGGCCTCAAGGTTAAAATCCCATTCAAAGGCCGAAGAGTAGCGCAAATAGCCTACAGAGCTAGCCTGGCACTTCTGAGGGAAAGAATAGGTTATCACCGAGCTCAGAAAAGCCGGCTAGAAGATAACATGGTCAAGATGTTCCGAGAACTGGCAAGCCAGGTCACACCTGAAGACAGCCTGAGAATAAGAAAAGCTTGTGAGAGTAGCCACGAAAAGGCATTCAAGCGAATAAAGGTCGAAGTCGAAAGAAATTCGAAAAGTTGAGCCCCCGCCACTCTCAGCGACCTGAAGTAAGTGATAGTACCGTCATCAACAGAAGCGATAGGCCACTCCTTCCAGACGAAATTGAGGTCCTTAAGAAAGGACTAAACTTCGCACTGGCCTTCTTCGCACTTCTTCCAGCAAAAGTGCCCAAAACTGATAAAGGAAATGCCACAGTGGTACTCAATAAAACCGAGTACACCGGCACACATCATAGCTGACGGATCCAAATTTGAACAACTAACTAAGGATCCAACTCCAACTATAGAGAGACAACTACGATCAATGGTCCGAAACTGAAATAATAGCTGGCATAGAATCAGTTGCAAAGGAATTACCTAGGCCTGATGGCGAAGAGCTGCGGTGGAAGGTTAAGGAAGCCCTCAGAAAAATGAAGGAACCGAAGGCTAACATCACAGCGCAGCAAAGAAAGGCTCTGAAAACCTTGGCAACAGACAACAAAGAAGATACCGAAGATTACCGAATTACCGAATATCCACAAACCTGAAGTACCCATGCGCCCAATAGTCAGCTGTATTGGTTCTGCAACCCATCCACTGGCGAAGTTCCTGGTCAAGATCATCATCCCACTCCAGGATAACATCGCCTCAAAAGTTCGGAACTCTACAGACTTGATTCAGAAACTTAAGGATGCGAACCCGTCTGGGAACTATCATCTGGTAAGCTTCGATGTAGAGAGCCTGTTCACAAGCGTACCACCAGCACCAGCCCTTGACATAATGAAGCGAAAACTGGAGAGCGACATCAGCCTCCCAGAAAGAACAGATCTCAGCATAGACACTACAATGGAATTGACCACCTTCTGCGTGAAATCCACCTACTTCACCTTCAATTGTGAATGGTTTAAACAGACAAGCGGACTTGCCATGGGATCCCCGCTATCGCCTGCACTGTGTAACCTCTACATGGAGAACTTCGAAACGTCAGCCATAGCCTCAGCAGCAAAGAAACCTAGCCTGTGGTTGCGCTATGTAGACGATATCCTCTGTGTATGGAAACATGGTCTGGAAGAACTGGGAAATTTCAAAGATCATCTAAACAGGCAAGACCCAGCAATCAAGCTAACAACTGAACTAGAAGATAATAACAAGTTGGCGTTCATGGATGTCGAAATAACAAAGACTAATGGAAGTACCAGACATCAGTGTATAGGAAAAAGACGACACAAACAGATATCTACACTATCTACACTATTCCACTAAGTGGAATAATAAGATGCCTCCACAGTAGAGCTACAGCCGTATGCCAAGAACAGCAGTTGAAAAGAAAAGAAGAGAGCATTCTAAGGAAAGCATTCCAACAAAACGGCTACCCTGCTAAAGTAATAAGGGAAGCAATGTCTGCTCGAAGAACCAGGCCCAGGCCAGAAGAGAAAGCAGAGAAACTAACGGTTGTCCCTTACGCAGGTAGAAACTGAAGAGAATATGTAGCTCCTATGGTGTAAAGCTAGTGTTCAGCAGTCGCGACACATTGAGATCACGAATGTCCAAACAGGGACCAAACGGATCCGAGGTCAAAAATTGTGTGTACGAGGTGCCTTGCAGCGACTGTAACAAAGTCTACATTGGCCAAACAAGCAGACCTCTGAGTCAAAGACTGAAAGAACACAAGAAAGCATGTGAGAAAGGTGAGGTATACAAAAGTGGAATAGCAGAACATTGCTGGTCAAATGACCACGGTCCAAACTGGGCAGAAGTTAAAGTGCTGGCTAAGGAAAGAAACCTAAGAAAGAGAGAAATTAAGGAGACGATAGAAATGAAAAAGCGGGGAACACGAGCTTATAGTCAACCAAGCATTGATATAAGTGACATCTATTACCTCCACGGTTGGTTTCAGTGCTCTGCTTCTATCCAATAGTCTATATACTATGCTAACTCTCTGTCACACTTCAGGGTCATGCATGTAACGTCTTCAGTTCTGTTCATTTTGCATTCTGCAGTTCAAATGAGCGTTTTAAAACATATCATCTGCTTTACTGGTTGAGAACTTTTAAATTGGGTGGATGCGTTAATGATGAGTCAAAGTTGGAAGTGGGTCGTTATTTCGTGACCCGCGGGTACCCGCGACCCGCGGACCCTAACCCGCGACCCACGACCCGCGACCCACTGGGACTTTGTCGACCCACTTCTTTAATTTGGACATTTCCGTGTATTTCTGAACCGGATAGCATGGGTCGAGCAAAATTATCGCTTCTAACGTCAACATAGCGACGTATTAGCAGCTTCAAATTAAAATGCGTCGAGTTCAAAGTCGGTTGCACTTCTTTCATCTTCGTTGTCGCTAGTTCTGAACGCATGCTCTGCTATGCATCTGCAACCGTGTTAGACGTGCTGGGAACTGGATCAGCCAGTAAAATCCAGTATTTAGGCAAATTCTTGAAGATAAAGTATATATTTTCTTGTAGCAATTTCATAAAAGATCAGTCCATTCTTGTTTATTTCTTACAACTGCGTCGCGAATGTGGCAGGAGTTTTTATATAAAATGATATATATGTCCAAACTTGAGTAATATAGCTAAATATCATTTTAGAAGTTTACTTTAAGTCACATTATTCCTACATATCAAATTGGTAATGATCATAATTCGTCGAAATATGGCGAAACTCCAAGCTTGACATTATAAAGGTATTTAGTATAAGCAGTCATTCATACTCTTTTTGGAAAGATTAGATTTGCGGGATAAGCTGCCAACATTATTTTCGCACAAACGGTTTGTCAATCAAGCAGTATTACATCAAGACTTTTACACATTAGTTCATACATTAGTGCATTAGTCAATGACTGTGTCTTAAAGATATTACTGAAATACAATTGACTGAAGATTCAAGCCAGAATTTAATTAATTTTAGTATAAAAGCAGTATTATAATGTATATATAAATATAGAACAATCAAAAGCTAGAGAAAAATTGAAAGTTTAATGCAAATTGTAAATTTTCTAGTGCCATTCGCCCAAAATTTACCGTAAAATTGGTGTGAACAAAAATTACTATTGACCCGCTCTGACCCGCGGGTACCCACTGACCTGAAACTCGACCTGCGACCCACTTCCAACTCTGTGATGAGTATTTGCAAAGGCCTGGTTTCTTATTCTGTCCAGAAAATTCCAGGAAACTTTGAAGTCAACTAATTCATCCATGAGTTCAATTACGGGTAGGATCTTAAGTAAGCCATGAAAGCCGCTCGAAATGTCACCACATCAGACATTACTGTGTTACATGTTTTAACGTAACTGTGTTTCTTCATTAAGCTCAATTCCTACAAACTGGGATCAATATAATCCAAGCACATCAGACGACGGCCAAACCCAAGCAATATATGTAAAGATAAGCGATGGATCCTGGAAGATGGCGTCATGTAATCAGTGGCGAACAGCCAGTGTTTACTGTCAGCAAAGACTTGAACACTTTTGTGAGTTTTCAGGACAGCGTTAAGCGCTACATGTGGGAAGGCTGCCTCAGAACCCAGATTGCACTCCTGTCTCCGGTCCCCCAGTAATTGCTTCTGGTTGGTTGGATCTAAAGAGGACTGGAACGTGTGTAGGGGGAGCACAGATCCCTTGGGCTCAGAATGCCCTGCGCTGGATGCGCTCTCGGTTCGATTCTGAGTTGAGTAAGCCGCGGGACGCGTCTTAATTGAAACCCGGGGGAGATGTAAGGGAAGCAGGTATAGGAAGAATTGATAATGGGAGTTCAGCTGATGGTCCTGTGGTGTAGTGGTAGCATGTGTGTCTCGATATCAGAAGGGCCGTGGTTCGATCCCCGCCTGGGCTAATTCTTTACTTTCAATGGTGAGTGAAAACCTGAACCTCCCACTTCCCATCTCTCTTATAGGTCCTGGTTTCGTGGGTACGAGGGTGCCTGGCACCTCCCGTTCGGGCTTGTCCACCAGCCCAGGTAGAGGCGCTACATTGCTGGTTTGGCAAGTCTTTATAAATCAGCTCAATAGAAACAAACTTGAGACAGCAAGATTAGTGCATAGTGTTCACGGATTTGATGAGAAATAGTATTCATTACTGATACTGTACGTGTCTATTTTGCTACACAGAATAATCTATTAGTCGTTTGGAATTAGGCATTGGCTGTATTAGGCTAAGGCTAAGCAGGAAAAACATAACTGCACAAAATGGGTATGTATTTGAGTAACTTGCATACCTGTGAAGATTTGCGCTGAGCGTAAGGCGCGTAGCCGGGGGGGGGGGAGAATTCCCCCCAAATTGTTGACCTCCCAGGAATTTTTTTCCTGTCATGTCTAAAGTGCCCAATGTTTCAAAAAATGTCCGCGCCTTCGGCGCAGAAATATGTTTATCGTACTATCATAATGGTTTCGCACTCCAAAATGAGTTCCAAATACACTATTAGGTGTATTTTTTCCATCTTCTGCATCATTATGATTCGTGAACACGTGCAGGGCCTTAAGTATTTTTTGGCTTCAAAAAATGCTCTCAAAAAATTCCAAAAACATAACAAAATAGAAAAAATTTTCATCTTCTGAGGGACTCCGTCCCCAGACCCCCCCGTAAACTTTTTGCCTTCCCCCCTCCGAAAATTTTTCTGGCTACGCTAGTGAGTGAGTGTATACATTATGCGTGATAAGCGCGATTTATTACAACAAAGTCTCTCATCGTTACATTGACCTTAGGTGAAGCTTCAACCACTTCTTCCCTTCAACCACAGACAACAACAGCTGCAAAAGCAACAACAGAAGCAACAGCAGGAAAACCTTCAGTAGAAACAACAGAAACAACAACACAACAACAATCGACAGTAGTAACAACAGTTTCCAAGACTGACTCTGTAGTGGTAAAAGGAGAAACTACAAATCAGTCACTACAAACTGCAGATATGGGAGAAAGGTGTGATTGCAAGAGCAACTGATGTATATGATTTTCTTGCAAGAGAGAAACCGTTGTTTCCACCTGAATGTCCCTACGTCAATAGCCAGTTGTGCATTACTTTGAACTTTTTCTCCTTTCTATTGTAGATCAACGGCAGGACTCACAAGGACGAAGTGTGCATCACATTCCACGGTTACAGCTACAACCAGAAAAATCAATGAGCCCAGAGAGCGAACGACAACAGCATATGAATATGCGAATATCTCTTTTGACTGTTACTGGGATCCACCCGCAATTCAAACACTGGAAACAACCACTGAAGACATTCCAGCAGGTATGTATGACGCACAAGAGCCACAAGACCTACATATGATACCTAGGCTTCATAGAAACATACATACATACAGAAACATACATTGTCCGGACACGCTTATGCACACATTCAAACAAACTCACAGACATACACATATAAGCTTTATATAGAACAATGAACTTCTGTACAGTATCCTAACTAAGCAGTGGTACAAAAGCAGACAAAAACGACTCCTATCTAAACATCTATACAGTACACAAACAAAAATAATTGTCCTAGCTAAACAATTCATACCAGTAAAGACAGAAATATTTTTAGCTAAAGTATACACAGTACAAAACAAAGACTATCCTAACAAATACACTTTACTTACAATAATCTCATACTGCAAAAGACTACAAACAAATTAGGTTAATTTTCATTCGAAACCCTTGATATCGTTAGATACCATCTGGCGAAAACTGAACCTAATTAATTGTCGATACACATAAAATGCATTAGACATGAGTAACAATACCTACGTAACCTACAGAATTAATTTTCAAACGGATTTCAAAGTAATTTTTGAAAGTTAACGGCCTATTCCTCCGCCGCAGAAATAAATAAGATCGCCTGATCGAATAGCAAAGAAAACAGACACAAAAACAACGCAAATACAAAGTCAATTACAGAAATAAAGAATAAAAAAGGGGTATTTACAAAGAAAGGGAGTCACACAATCGAATAGTACAAACAATAGTAGAGGTCGACCAATACGTAACAAATCGCACATGCCTAACATAATGCCAAAACAATCATAAAGTACTAAGTCATACATATAAAAGAAAAGAAAAGTCATCAATAAACATCACCACAGAGGTTAGTCGCTGCATATTTACGAATTAGTAACTAGGCAAAGGCAAAGATATATACATCACGAATAAGGAATGCAAATATATTTATATACAAAACAAATAATAAATATCTCTAATATTGTAAGCGAAATTTATATATTGACTTTCATAAGAGGATAAGAAGGAATTTACGTAAATTTTCATTGGGAGGAGTTCACAACCGTGATCTCTCTAGAGTTCGAAAACCGTAACTCTATTTTCAGGATCGGAGCTGAACACTAATGCAAATCATCTCTCGGGGCCTTTTCAAGAAAGGGTAGAGTAGAGTTAAAATTAACTCGATCCTTTTCATGAAAGAGTTAAAACAGGGAAACTCAAGCTTGAGTGGAGTTAAAGCGAGTTAAAACAGCTATTTTTAACTCTACTCTACTCTACTCTACCCTTTCTTGAAAAGGCCCTCGGTTGTTGTATCCGTAGTTATATCCGTAGTCGGTGTCAATAGAAAAACGGTACACAAAGGACTAAGCAGAGTCCACAAACAGTGCAAACTATAGATAAACTAGGGAAATTTATGCAAAAGTGACAAGAGGTTAAATTTTCACACAAATGAAGAAAAAGGTATTTTCACGAAATGGAAATCCTCCGAAAAAAGTACCGATATAAAAAAATCAATACACGCTTCTAACTGCTCCGAGGAAAGAAATAACAACACACATCTGTACAGTATGAATATGATACAACATAATTGAGAACAAACAACAAAATGACTAACAAAGTGTTTTTTTGGATTTTAAGAATCTATATTGCTTTTTAGGCATTTCTTGGTACCATACTGAATGAACAAAGAAAAAGTATATACAATCCGGATATAAAATGCGCATATTCGAAAATCCATATCAAGACGCATCACCTATGTCGACAAGTCAGATAAATGCAATGGCTGAACGCTACATAACCAGACTATATTCGGAGCAGCACGAAGAAAAGAAAAAAACGAAGATACCCAAAAATAAAATAAAAAATCCACGAGGCTGTCTTTTAAGCTGACGAATTGCACATTATATTAGCCTCTTAAATGCCGCTTATCCGTTTAGAAAAACATCCAAGTAAACGCAAACATTAAAATTTCATCGTTTTTCATCAAGTAAACAGCCTTCTAAGAAAATACTTGAAAATCAACTTTCGGCATTAAAACAAGTAGATGGAATGAACTATAGTTTGTACAACCTACCGACCTACAGGTCAATACCTTATAAAACCAATAGTTCCGTCGTACCTACGATCCTCTAGGATCATACATCAACAGAGGGAAGGAAACACAGAACGATAGTATCCAGAATTGATGATGGAAGCAATGGATTGGAAGAAGCTTGGTGCCACCAGAATGGTGTCAGTAAAAGCTGAAGGCTATAGCTACAAATCGATCATTGCCACCGCTCATGTCTAGCATGTCATATTGAAGTGTCCATTGAAGAAAAATAAATTAGAATGCACACAATTAATTTGAATTACTTGAATACTTGTCAGTGATGCTTCATTGTCATGTTAAGTTATTGACGACTACAGCCAGTTCTTGACTAGCAACAGATTTTGTTTCATCTGCATCGCGCTTCGTTTTTATCATTTAGTACCTGATTAGTGACCTGATTTGTGGAATTGTCACCGTGTTCATTTGAAAACAACGCCGTATCCTCAGGCGTATCTTGCTCTAAGTCTTCAAATTGTTCTACTGTATCTTCAGTAAATTGAGGATGTACATCTGGTAACTGCTTTAACCTGTTCACATGGATAGGATTACTTACCTTTCCCGTCTGTAAACAACGCAACCGGACGTTTTGCTCCGACATCTTCTCAACAATTCTGTATGGACCATCGTACTTTGGAGCTAATTTTGCCATATGACCAGTAGGTACAGGAACTTGAGAAATATTGCGCATAACTAGCTGTCCTACGTCAAAGTTCTTAATACGTACATTCTTATCGTAACGTTGCTTAACTAAGTCGGTTTTATCCTTTATAATTTGAGAAGTCACACACCAGTTTTCTGTTAATTCTTTCATCGCGGAAATTTTATACGAATTCAAAGATGTTACCGGCTTGTCCAATTTTTCAAACAACAAATCATCTGGTACTTGAAAATCTCTACCAAATAACATAACGTACGGAGTATCCTGGATGGTAGAATGAAAAGAAGTTCGATACGCGTGCATCGCAAAAGCCAGTTTTACATCCCAATCCCGTTGAGACGTATCTACGTCCTTCTTAATTATTTCTCGAATTGTACCATTAACACGTTCTACAAGCCCATTAGACTGAGGATGATAAGCTGTTGTACGTAGCTTTTTAGTACCTAGTAGCTTAAAGAAAGTCGTAGTAACTTCAGATTGAAAGTTAGGGCCTTGGTTCGTAACTACTTCATTAGGTACACCATACCGTAGAATAAAGTCACGTATCAAGGTTTCAATTATTTCTCCAATTGTACCATTAACACGTTCTAAAAGCCCATTAGACTGAGGACGATAAGCTGTCGTACGTAGCTTTTTAGTACCTAGTAGCTTAAAGAAAGTCGTAGTAACTTCAGATTGAAAGTTAGGGCATTGGTCCGTAACTACTTCATTAGGTACACCATACCGTAGAATAAAGTCATACAAAAGCGTACGTATCAAGGTTTCAGATTTTTCATTACGTAGAGGCCATGCTTTTGCCCAACGAGTGAGCTGATCTATTAGAACTAGAATACAAACCTTTTGCTTCTTACTTGTTGGAAAGTGGCACACATCTAGGTAGACACGCTCAAATGGCTTAGTTACCGGTGGATACGGTTTCATTTGTGCTTGTGGTTGCTTAGGTCCGATAGTAAATTTAGCTCAAACTATACAATTACGTACGTATGTTCCAACATCCTTTCACAATGTTGGCCAATAGTATTTCGTAGCTATCTTATGTAAAGTTTGAGGTACACCTTGATGTCCACTCGTATCCATTGCACTATGATATTGATGTAGAATATAATTCCTAAACTTTGTAGGTACACACACTAATCGAGGCAATGCTTGCCGCCGTCGTCCATGAATATCTACGTGGTACCGATACAAAATTCCATTTTCCAAATCAAAATCCGATTCAAAACGAATCAAACGCCAAACGTTTTCATCTGTCGTTAGACGACCAGTTGCCATATAGTCTTTCAGTGGACCAAATTCCGGATCTTCGTCTAAAGCTTGACTCCAAGATTCATCTGAAAATTTTTCAATAGTGAACACCGGTGGATACATATCTTCAGTTACATCAAACTCTTGCTCGTTATCAGATTGATCCTCCGTACGTTCTTGCTTAGCACTGCACGAATCCTTCGGCAAACTGTTATTCTGAAGGGTAGCACTCCACTTAGGATTCCGTGACAACGCATCCGCTACAGGATTATCTACTCCTTAACGATGTAATGCTTTGAACTTGTATTCCTGTAATGCAATGTGCCATTTTGCTAACCAACTATTGCCTTGGCGTTTAGGACAAGTGAAAACGTACTTTAAAGCTTCATTGTCTGCATATAAGGTGAACTGTCTGTGTCTAAGGTAATGCTGAAACTGCTTACACGCCCACACTACTGCTAAACCTTCGAGTTCATAGATTTCGTATTTACGTTCTGCACCAACCAATGATCTACCAGCATAAGCTATTGGCTTTGGCTTTGATTTACCGTCTTGATCTTGTTTGAGCACTGCACCAAGACCTTGAATACTAGCATCTGTTGTTAACAAAATTGGTTTATCCCAGTTCGGATATGCCAAAACAGGTGCATTGGTCAATGCCGTTTTCAAAGCATCAAAGGCTGTTTGGCACTCTTCTGTCCAATGAAAACATTCAAGTTTCTTCAATAGATTATTCAAAGGTTCTGCTATAGTACTGAAGTTTTGTATGAATCTCCTATAGTAACCTGCCATACCTAAAAATCCACGTAGCTGCTTAAGTGTTCTAGGTACTGGGAAATCACTTACAGCGCTTACTTTGCGTGAGTCAGTTTCAATGCCTTTCTCCGAACTAAAATGTCCAAGATATTCAACACGTTTACGAAAGAAACAACACTTTTTCATTTTTAAACGAAGATTCTTTCTTGCTTTTTCATTTGAGATGAAGCTGTGGGTGTAAAATTGGAGAATCCATTGCACTGCTTTGAACATAAGTACCTGTGATTCACGTCAATAACTAACAGCCAGGCCATTTCGGTGCTGCAATGACTTTATCGGTTAGGATATCACTCAAATGTCGTCTCTATAGCCTTCAAGAAGTGCTGGATCTGTAATGTGCACTTTTCAAAAAGCCTGTCTTCTTCTACTTCCAGTCCTGGACCAGCTTGGGGGGACCCAATGTGGTTAGAACGGATCAGATCCGCCTCACATCCCGAGCAACGCCAGAGCCCGAGTACCCTTTGGGTTAGGATGTCCAGGCGCGGTCTGGCACCCAGATTCCGCCGTGGGGCAGAGGTGTGGTTTGGACAGTGCAAGAAGAGGTGGGTTAGGTCAACCTCCTCACTATCACATTCCGGACAGGTTGGAGAATGGGATAGTCCCACTCAGAATCGTTGTTTACCTAGAAACAGGAAGTGACGTTTGCAACGGAGTTGTGACAGAATGCAAAGCTCCTTTCGGGCCAAGGTTTCTTCACGTGAAGGGTGGACTGGCAGGTGAGCGTCCTAAATATTTTCGTTGTCATACTGAGCCCAAAATCTGCGGTATTCTTCCTTTATGTACCGTTTGGTGGCAGCCCTGGCAGTGGTTCAGTCTAATCCAATCTGATCTTGCTCCAGGGCAGCTGCATTCTTGTCCACTCTGTCTGCTGCTTCGTTAACCTGTGAAGGGCTATGTAGCTGCCAAGTAAGGGATATGCCAAGTATTCTGCCAGGTGGCCATTTCCAACAGCGACATTAGTTTTAATGGGCCTGATTCAAGCCCGAGATTTGGAGTCTGTGCAATTTCTGGCATTTTGCAATTATTGGCCGTGGTGCCAATAATGTTTTAAAAACTTAAGAACTTAAAAAGTCTATGAACTTAAAAACTTAAAACTTAAACGGTCGTCAATCCACTCCAAACAGCTGCTGACAGCTGTTTCTCCAGCGCACAGACTGCGGTAGATACTTCCGGCAGGAGATTCAATGGTGGTAATGACGACACCATGACTATCCGACATTTCGACGTCGGCTCCACATTTCTGATTAGATTCCTCCACGGCGATAGCGGTCCAGAGAGTGAGGGAAGCCTTGGGAAGAGCGCTGAGAGAGAGCACTAAGAGAGCAGGCTGCAGGTCTTCAGCTCAGCTGGAGTCAGTTCATCCTTCCGCCTCCCTCAGGGACGTCGACCCTAACGTGACACAGCAGGTCATATTGGGAGGGATCATACTCGGAGAAACGGCTGGGAGGCAGATATTCTCGTCCTGTTGCCCAGTCCAGCAGAGACTGATACCTACCTTCCCTATTCCCTCCAAGAGTGCTGAGATGGTAATCGTTGTTGTATTTGCTGTTCACTGATGGCACGTCGGGGGTTGTCCGCATGGAGACGGAGACTCCTCTCGTATCCAATGGCCACTAGTTCCTCCGCACGAAGACAGAACGGGAGCAGGTTCGTCTTCATTCTAACATATTTCACAGGAAATCCAGGCAGGAACCCAATGATGTTTCTCATCTCCTGATTTTGTATCACTTTCTAGGCGGCTGGTTGTGGTAGACGAGATAGAAGGGTACCATGTCGAAGCAGCATGCTCCATGAGGGATCTGATGTAAGAGATGAAGATCAGTCTCAGATGCGTCACGTCAAGGCGCTGAGAACGGAGATGCGTGCAGCTGCCTGGCCCTGAAGGAGGTAGCATGCGGTAACAGAGCTACCAGTCAAACTTCACGCCAAGGAACGTAGTATTAGGGTCGTACGGTATGTCCTGACAGTTGATTCTGAGCTGGGGTCTGTGGCTAGCCTGACGACTGTGGATAGTGAGAATGCAGGCCTGGCATTTTCCTGACTGATTGAGAAACCCCATTCTGCCGAAGAGTTGCCAATTCTGTCCAGAGCAGTCTGAAGCTCGGACTCAGCAGAGATAATGTCCGGGTCGGATATCCAGATAGCTAGGTCATCTGCGTAAATGCTTCCTCCACTCCCTCGGGTAGATCGCTCAGGATGTTGTTGATGAAAATGATGAAGAAGAGCAGAGAGAGCAACGTGCATTGAGGAATTTCGTGGTGGAATATCACGGAGTCCTCAAGGCTCTGATGTAGACGTCGGTCTGATATAGAGCAACGTAGACTGCTATATCAATGGGTTGTAGTCAATTTGAATGCTGAATGAATTTGATGGATCTCTTTTACTTGTTAGCTATTTTTTAGGTTTGAACAACTGTGAATATAATTTATGCCACCACACATCAACTTGTCAGACAACCACAGCTGGCTATGACTGCATTTGTGCTCCTGGTTATAATGGAACGTACTGCACCAATGGTAAACAAATATTCTCCATTCAGCAAATTCTGTAATAGCCAACCCTGGATACTTTATTTCGTTATTTTTCAACATCTTCTTTGCAAATTCTTCAATCAAATCCATTCAGTAAGTATTTCTTTTATGAAAACCATGAACACCCGTGTGAATTGTGTTGACCACAGATCTTAACCTTAGTTTTGACTTCAGACATCAACGAGTGCGAAACTACGACAGAACACAGATGCAATGATACACAAGTCTGCGTCGACTTTGAGAATGGTTTTGTGTGTCTGAACGAGAGCATAATAGAAATGCTCGCAAATGAGCTCTTGGAACATTCTTCGCCAACTTCTTCTCCTTCTATTTCGCATGAAGTATGACCAATCTATACTGCATTAAGAAAAACCTGTCGAAGCATAATTTTTATTAAGATAAAATTTCAGAATCATTCTATTGCCATGTCGCATAACATAAAAATGGAAATTCCAAGAATAACACGGTCACTCGTGGTTCTCAAATCTTACATAATGGGCGCCAGCTTCAAGATGATTTCGACGGCGCCACGGAAGGCGCGCTGGTTTGGCTTGCTGAAAGTCGTGCTTTTCTTTCGTGTACATATCGTTACAGAAAGTGCAATTGTTGCCCAATGCTTCATAAATTACATTTTTCGTGGTGAATAAAAATATGAAGTTTTATAACTATACGTAGAAAATAATGCCTAATGACTGGAAAAATTTTGAAGCGTCGTAAATCGCCTGTCAGCAATGCTTTTAAGCATAAGTTTCTAGCTCAGATCCTTTTTGAGCAGTGAATTTGTGAAGAATCGCTTTTCGAAAATAGGTTGTTTTGACAAATTTTGACATTTGACATATTTGGCATCTGCCAGCAAATTTTAGCAATATTTTTAAACACTTTCTTAAAAATCGATGAAAATCGTAATTTTGCAAAGTTGGGTCAAAAATGTAAGATTACAATTTTGCCAGTTTTGCGTTAGACCCCACCCCATCTGAGTCGGGGTAGATTCGAAGCAGATTCGGACCATAACGGACCGGATGATAATGCATGATTACTGATAGTCTGTTTATAATTCATCCTTTCTTTCACCTTCGCTGATGTAACCCCACAAGTTTCCAATCCCCTTATCATGAGGTAGCCCATTGTTGGCTTCTGGTAAGTTGCAAATATCAGGGTAATTGCAAGTATTAGTTACCTCAACGTATGTTTATGCACTTAGCGAGGCATTAGTTCGGAGTATTGATATATAATGCTTCGTAAGCTGCGTAAACATACGTACTTTGCCCTGTATCAGATAAGCTTAAGCTGACAAGTGATTGTGTTCCATTATCAGAACAAAAATGTAAATGGACGAAAATTAGTAAAAACTGTGCTCCCTCAAATAAAGGCATGGCTGCATATTAAACAATTTTTGCTCGGTTTGCTATCAAACATATGTGGAAACGGGAAGCCACATATTGCAAATGGTTGGGAAGTTACATTCCCAGTCAGTGACCCAAAAATCTACCAGATATATCGCAAGCCTGGTAGTCTTCGAGAAGCCACGCAATGGGTTTAAAGTTTAAGCTAGCGACTGCAAGAGTGTGTTGCCAACCTGCATTTCGCGATTGGGTCTCAACTTTATGTCCTGAAGCTTTGTTCGTCACTAGTTTCTGAAATAGGTTGCTGCAGGCTGCTTTGTTTCATTCGAATGCAATAATGACTACCCTGATCCGATTTTCAAATTGCACTCATTCTCACCTTCTCATCGTTTCTCGGCTAGTTGGTCACTTTTGCGGTTTCCAACAGTGTAAATTTTGTCCATATCTCGAGATCCGTAAGATCTAGAAGCATTTTGATTGCATATTTGAATTCAACGTCTCCCAATTACTCCAGTCTCAAAATGTGTCCGGCCATTTTTGAAAATTGCCTTGGTCCCCCCTTACGATTTTAAAAAATTAAATTTCCCGCCCTGGTCGACTCGGTAGGGGTAGAGCGATGAAATCCAGAAATGCACACGTCCAAGTCAAGTACTTAAAACGAGGTATCAGCCACCCCTTTGGCCTTCCCAATCTCGAGTTGAAAGGGGGGGGGGCACCACCCCGCTAAGGTACATGGAGGATAATAAACAGATAAATAGTTGCCTTTTTCCTTTGGAAAAGTAGGCAACACAATAACACAATAGGTTGACCTAGGAAGAGAGCATTGTCCTTTGTCGTTTGCACCATATCTGTTTTTATTAATTGGGGAATTTGGCTAAGCAGTAGATAGGCGACAATTTTTTAAAGCTCTGAATTAAATTGATTGCACCAACACATCCTTGATTGATCGTCATCCTAGGTCAGTAGGAATTCAGTATGGCACTAGGTGAGGATTCTTAATGGACGTATATATTTAGCATGTTTACAATTCCTCTTCAAAAACTCAAGATTTCCGCTTTGACATGATTTCCCCAATTTTTGACAACTTGCTGGCATAATATTTGACAATTTCAGCTCATGCATGGACAGAGTTATGCTGTAGTTATTAGTTATAATTTGTTTCTACCAGTTACTTGCACTTTTCAGGAAGTGAGCACAAATTCCGAACCTGCATCTACCATTAATGCAGCTGCAATTTCGGCTCGCAGCAAAGAACAGCTCATTCTTCTGTCGGGAAAAGTTAGTGAAGAAGACTTGATATCCATTGGTTACACCAAAAAGAGCACATTTGTGGACTGTAGCTACAATGGCAACACTGACTGTGGAAAGTTAGCAATTGTTAATCCTTAAAACTTTGTCGTAACGAATTTACTGCCAACAACTAGCTCATTGTGCACTTTCGGAATGACGACAACAAGAACAAGCCTTAGCCTTACCCACATCTTCAGTCAGACACAAAACTTTTTTAGTCATGATCCTTGGGTGGAGTACTTCTTGATCCACTCCTTACTTTTCTTTGATCCGCTCAGGATTCTTTCCGAATTCTAATTATAAAGAGGTGTGCGCGGAAGGGTAGCGCTGCACACCGATTTTCGATTCATGGAACGATATTCTGCAAAAAGATTGTAAATTTATTCGTCTTCATGGTACAATTATTAAAAACAATCCAAATTTCTTCTGTTGCAAGAAATTAAAAAATTTTACTCAACCTGTAGAAGACTTGTAATGGCTAGTCGGTTTTCCGTCCGCTCAACGAAGTTAAGCAAATTCTAGTACAGATTCTAGCGTCAACTACATTATAATTTATTCAAAACTGCTACTAACTACTAATGTGTTTGCAGATTCTTACAAAAAACTCTCAAAAATTCGACTTCGGCTTAACTTTTTGGAATTTTTACACATATAAGATTCCAAGTCCACTGCATCCCGTCCGCTCACCCAGAATGGGCAGGAATACAAAGTTAAAAAAATTAGCCTAAATTTTATAAATTTTTTAATTTTTCTAATGTCATGGAATCTTATATGTGCAAAAATTAAAAAATTAAGTAGATAGACATATTGATATTTATTGATATTGATATTTATTTTGTAAGAATCTGCTAATACGTCTAATTCTTAGTAGTTTTATGTAAATTATAATGTAGTTAACGCTAGAAGAATCTGGTTTTTCATTTGTACTAGAATCGGCTTAACTTCGGTGAGCGGACGGAAACAGACTTGCCATTGCAAGTCTTCTACAGATTGAGTAAAATTCAGGTCAATCTTTTAATTTTTATTTTTTGAATTTCAAGTGAATTTGGATTGTTATTGATGAGCGTACCATGAAGACGAACAAATTAGCAATCTTTTTGCAGAATATCGTTCCACGACTCAAAAATTGACGTGCAGCGCTACCCTCCCGCACACCACTTTAAAATTAATAATTCTGACCAGATCAAAGAAAAGTAAGGGGTGGATCGAGACATACTCCACCCAAGGATCATGACTCAAAAGGTTTGAGATCTGTCTCAAAAAGTGTCTGTACTACGGGCACATACATTTTTTCACTTAAACATGAACAACAAAAACACATTTCAACGTGCGGACTGCAAGGATTAAATAACTCGTAGCAAGATTATCAACACAAAGCGTAACCAACAGAAAAAGATTGTTAGCTAGAAAGCTCTTGACGACCGAAACGTCAGATTTCAGCTGTAGGTGCTATTTTCAGTCAAATAATATCGAAATATGTATTTTGTTTCCAATGTCCTGCTTTGTTGAGCCAGAGACAGTATTGCTCATTGACTTTCTATTTGTGATAATTCCGTGTTAAAGAACTGGACAGAATTTTAAAGGAAAATGCTGTAGTTCGCATGAAATATAGGCAAGAGCTGTTCCTGTTTAGACTATTTCAAGACAGTTTTTTGGACAGGACATTTGGAAATTGTTATGTCTTTAACAGCAACATCAGCAACTTAGACTATGCGTTTGCCGGCTCTTCAAAGAGTGAGTTATTTGTACCCATTAGTTTTTATATTGAGCAGAGTTAAAAATCTTTTCTTTTCTATGTTTAGTCAAGCAGCAATGGGTGGCTGGTGGTACGTACCATATTTTCCTGTTCACAGAGTTATCCAAACAGCGTCACTTAACCTCTGCATATCATAAAAGCTGTGAACTTATTCAGCCACCTAGAGTTTTGGATTCTAAACAAACATAAAAGTCTCACAGTGAAAAACATGGCCTACGTTAAAGCTATATACTGTTTGCTGGCAAATAATTTAAAATTTCATAGATACCTTTCATTATTCGTTGTTAAAAACACTGCCCAAACCTATTTGTCCTTTTTACTAGAGTTCAAGACTCTCGTTCGTGTCAATTCACAGGATTATCTTTCACTGTCAGAAACCTCCGGTGCTAAAATCAGCATCGTCCCACCTGGTCAAGATATATTTCCTAAAGAAGACGGGTTTTTTGCGCCTGGAGGCTATGAAGTTCATTTTCAAGTCCAATATGTAAGAGACATTTTAGTTTGTGCGATGTGTTGTGCAATTGTCCCTCCGCTTATCTTTAAAAAATTTAAACTTCTAAACTAGCAATAACTAGCAACAACATTTCATATACACAGACACATTTGCGAATATGTTAATACGCTTATCACCAACTGGACCTTATCATTCCACAGGGATTTGGGAGATACGTTTCTTACGATCCAAGGATTGATAAAACATAATCAAACCTACTACCACCACAGTGGCGGTGCTCGAATTTAACCGTCAGAGTAAGGCAAATTTCTACTTAAATCGTAGTGTTTATAAATATTGCGTTTCGCTATACGGGGGCGCAACAAACAGCAATCACTGTGAAATATGGAATCGCAAAAGGTAACAGATTCTCACTGTCCAAGAGACAAGTGTGCGTTTCGTTGTTGCAGCTTGCTGCTGCCCCCGGTTAGCTGGGCAGTGTTTGCGAACATGTTTTCGGCTTTTATCTTTGGAATTTCTCTGTTGTTCTTTTACCAGGAGAAATATACTCTCGTGAACTCACGCTTATCTACCAGAAGGACATGTGTAGATCAGAATGTTGGAAACTACAGCATGTACCCTGGTGCCTACAGAGTTTTGGTAAGTTCTAGCAGTTTAAGTTCAAATAATTGGATTAGCAGCTAGGTATTAGAATGCCAAAGAAATAGAAGACATCTACTTACAAAAAATAACAATGACTACTGAATTATTAATAGCAGGAATTTGTTCGTTACTGCTTGACGTCTTCTACCTCACGTCTTTTAATCCCAATCATTTCTAATCATTGTATCGAAGCAGACAGTAATGCTTTTGATTTTGGAATTTCAGTCATGTGAAAAGACTGTAGAACAGTCTCAATTTATTCAAGAGTGTGAGTGTGGTCATCCAAACTTATATCTGCCACCGTCCACAGGATATTGTTCATCAGATGATGAAAGTGCGTAATATTTTGTTTTACGCATTTTCTTGCAATATATACTTCATTTCAAATATTAATAAATTATAAGACTGACACAAAATGTGAGTTTCATTCTGTTATGTGATGTTATGTAGATGTCTGACGGATGTAAAGTGGTGTATAAGTGATCACAGTTTTCTAAGCTCATTGTTGTTTCAGACTTTAGTGAAGTAAAGGAGACTGGGCTGCCGCTTCCTTTTCCGTTTATAAGTTAGATATCTTTCAATAGAAGCACTTGGACGAACTCACGCGCACCGATGTCCATATTAGGCGGTTTGCGTCAGTATAAATTTTGATCATTT
The DNA here is from genome assembly GCA_030248195.1 of Trissonchulus latispiculum. NCBI lineage: Eukaryota > Metazoa > Nematoda > Enoplea > Enoplida > Ironidae > Trissonchulus > Trissonchulus latispiculum. Next base: position 71,552 of record JASAND010001511.1, read on the forward strand.
GCATAATTGCCATCTATGCATAGTGCGTCGGAGTGAGCCCCGCAGATGTCCGCCAGGCCCTTACCACAGCACCTACCTACATTCAAAATTTAGGTCAAATCGGCCAATCCAATCTTGAGATACATGTGGACTAGGTGTTGATAATAACGACGATAGTAAATGCGTATGTAAAGGACATATTATCCGGGTGTATTCATTCTTGTGAAAAAACGTAAACCCAACAACAAGAATCTTAACTTTTACGATGTGGGTGAATTACATTGTATATGCTACGTACAAAGTCCGCAGTCGTACAATGTCAGCATTGTACGGTTTTCAGCCATACAAAGTCAGCACTGTATGACCATTGACCGTACAAACTCCGTTGTTACATTACACTGCCATATTGATTTTCTAACATGTACAATCTTTGCAGGCTTTATTTATTTTAGTCCTAGAACTTTTGGCACGTTTGGTACCTAGTGGCTTAGTTGGATTTATTATTTGGTTGTTAATCAAGCAATTCAGAATTCTACAGCTTGCAAAGATAAGTGCCAATGAGTCAAGTTTCGCATCCATACATTCTTTCGTAATGACAACTAGAATTTGCTATAAACTTGAAGCATACTAATGATACCTCGAAATTGAACATGCATTCCTAAATTAAAAATCACTTGAGAATGGCATCGCCAGAGGAACTTTTTGATCATCGAGTTACATGTGTAGTGGAAAGTGGATCTGAAAGCCAAATGTTCGTCATCTTACAACAGAAGTACGACGAAATTATCTCTCGTCTAAAAGAACTAACCAATACAAACAGCTACAGCTACACAAAAATCCAGAAGTGACTACAGATTGCTGGCCCGATACGATATTTTGACCGATCGCACAACTGGCACTGACTATCTGATAAGCCGCCACAAAGGAGTGGTGAAATAGAAACTGTCAAATATTTGTTAAAATAGACGAACTCTATGATAAAATAGATGAAGCCCATAGACGACTACAGCATGCTGGTATTCAAGGAACCCATAAAGATTTGCATCAAAGGTACGCTAATATTGCTCGTGACATGGTTCAAGTTTATATCAATTTATGTGAAACATGTCAAGAAAAGGTGAAGCAGAAAAGAAAAGGCTGTCGACAGGAGTGCCACAGATTCTAGAAATATTCTTGGAGTTGTCGTGAGAAAGACAGAAGATGGGTTTTACGAGGTTGGAACTCGCGACGGTAAACTGAACAGACTATTTTCTCACAATGAACTTGAGCCAACCAAGGAAAGTTTATACAAAGTGAAGATGTGCCGCCTAAAACAATAACGTTGAGCTCCGCTGTTAGTTTTCATTCGGGTCTGGTGTCCCCCAAGAATGGTAGCTTGTCACTGCAAAAAAGTGCCAAACTAACAAGTGTGAATGCAAGAAAGAAGGAAATTTGTGCAACAACAAGTGCCGTCATGGACTTTCTTGCACAAACAAATGAAAGAAATTAATGAATCCAACTAAGCAACTACCAACTTCCCTAAATAAATATTTAGATAATTAATCCAACTTGCGAAAATTAAACTACTAAAGTATTTTCTATAAGGTTCTAGGACTAAAATAAACAAAATCCAAACGAAGCATGCAAAGATTGTACATGTCAGCAACCTAAAAAGGGCAGTGTAGTGTAACAGCGGGGTTTGTACGGTCAATGGTCATATAATGCTGACTTTGTATGACTGAAAACCGTACAATGTCAGCATTGTACGTACAATGCTGACATTGTACGGAAATGCTATACAATGCTGACATTGTATGACTGCTGACTTTGTACGTAACATATATATTGGTATATATTAGATATTGTAGGAAAATGTCTACAAGGAATTACTCAACAAGCAACCGAGGTTATATCCACTGAAATGTGTCCTCTGAACTGCGTGTACGTTATTCTTTAGATTGCTTTTTGCTTATAGTTTTATGGCTTATTATAAAAAAAACTGAATAATATGCTATAGCTTCAATGTATACATTCAGTTTTGCAAAATAAAACAATGGAAGAATCGGAATGCTGCAGAAACACTAGTTATTAGTTGAACTCAGCAATAATTGGACCAGCTCCCAACTGGTCAATTCTACATGTATGCCTTAAAACTGCGTGTTGGCAGTCTACAGAATATGAATTGAAAGGAATGCTGTGTTGCAGGACCGAATACTACAAAATTGTGGTTTCCACGCTTCTGTTTGCCCCTCCAAATGAAAATGTACGTTTGAAGACACCTTCCTCCCATTTGAGGAATGATATCATTTCTTAATCGACACTTTAGAAACAAAGCCTAAAGGTTATTACCATAGAAGCGTTCTTTCAATCTTGTTCAAAGCCTTCAAATATAAGCTACTACTGTCAATAATCCTGTTGTTTTTCAGATGCTAGGATGCGAAAACAGGTCTTGCATCATGGACTACAGGTAAGAGTTCTTATTGTTTCGGCATCGAAATATTAATGTATCATCAGTTTCATTGCAAAGTATCATTTCTGTGATATTGCCGTCGTTCAAAGCTAGACTTCCCTACTATTAGAGCGACTATATTAGATGAAATGATGGAAAGACTCGCCTGGTTCTCGGAAATGAGCGCCAGCTGTAGCAAATATTGTCGTTTTTGACATTCAGCTCAGAAGACCCAAAAAAAGAAGACGAAGAAGATGGAAACCTGACCGAAAGCAATTTTGCTTTAATAAGATGGTAATAGCAGGCATTGCAGGTATAGGTACAGGTATTCGCTTATTTTAGTTTAAAGAAAAGAAAGAAAGAAAGAAAATAGAAGAAAATGATGGAAAAGCTTGCCACTAAGAATTTCACTAATACTTTCAAGCATTGTCATCAATTATGCAGTTGTCATCTTGATTGCATCAACCTTTGACTTATAATAGGCACCTACCTCGCTTCTTCTTTGAGAAGACCCTCATTTTGACAAGTTAGCAACAATCTTAGGCGAATATGCCAATGCTTCAAAGTTCACAGGGCACACGTTTGACCTTTGTGTGTAACTTTATATATCTTGTTGTTAATCATTTTTAGAAGACAGCCAAGAAACTTTAAAAAAAGGATGAAATGAAAAAAAGAAAACAGAAAAAGAAAGAAATAAAAGAACTAAAGAAAGAAATTTTATACTAAAATATGGGAATAGCTGAAAAACGTTGCCTATCATTGCATTTTTATTGTTTTTTGCTAACGATGTCTTTATCATGTTGGTTACAATTAAACATTACTTTCTTTGCAGAAAGGACAGAACATTGATCCAAGTGTACTATAGCCGCCTCTCTTTCAATTCATATGGAGAGAAAGATCGTACCGTTGTAAGTGCCAACATGACAGCAGATTTGTGCAAAATGTCTAATTGTTTTTGTTTACACTGCCAACACTGAAAGCTCCGAGTATTTTGAATATCGCTTCGTTTTTCACAGTAACTTCTATTACTGTTACGAAGGAATGTGCGACTGGAAATGTCGGTTCATGAGTTACACCAGACTGCAAACTTTCTCCAAAATTGAGGGGTAAGAAGGTTAGACGGGAAAGAAAGGCAAAATGCGAGACTGAGACATGGTTTTTACTTTGGATTGACTTTCAATTTTATGATGGCCGAGTTAAAACAAACTTATTTCTTGTTGTACAATCCGTTTTTCAACTAGTTTCTACCAAGATACATTCCAAGATGCCAAGGCACATATGAGCTATGCTAGCACAATTCGATGTTCCCGTAGTTGCATATTATGTTGCAAACTAGTTGAACGGTACGAGACCTGCGCTCACTTTGCGAAGCAACGCTTGACAACAAAGTATGCCCCAAACAACATTCTGCCTATTTTGTTTTTTGTTGCGTTCGTCTTTGCTCAGCGATGTTTTTAAATTCCTTAGTTGCGCACATAAACTGTTAAACTCTAGCAGGATATATATCATAAGGATCCATAAGGTATAAGAGAAATGTTTACAATTTTAATGGCTACGAGAGTTTGTCGCGTTGCTCAAATTTCCGTCCACGGTTAGATTGAGTTATAATATGTTATATAGTTATAAACGTTTTAGTGAAGGTAAATTTAAGTTTAAAATTTAGTTCTTTAGTGGGAATTAATTTCGGAGGATCATCCTTCCATAACTAATACTAGGCATAAATCCCTGGGCAATTATGAATATAGGTGGCAACACAACAAATTCTTCACATTTAGAATCCTTCAATTTGCACATTTTAGGAAGATGTTGCTGACATCGGATCAATATTTGGCGTGACATTGGGAATGTCTGTAATTAGCTTAACAGAACTAGCTTTTGTATGTATCGCTGTGATTGTAAAACATTGTTGTTCAAGAAGTAAATAAAACTTACTTGAAAACATGGGTAGTGTCGTTACAGTGTTTATTTGAATATGTTAATTCTTCGTGTAGTCGCCATTGTCCTGCAAAACCTAGAGAGTGATCATGATTGTGAATTTTAAGATATCCGATTTTGTTAAACTCAAAGCGTGCCTCAAAACTCTGTCGGCGAGCTCTAAACAGCTGGCTTATTTTTGAGAATGCAGTGATCTGTGTTGAAGCAAGGCAAGATAGATGCCTTCGATCAACTTTTGACCATGCAGACTGATGTGCTTATCCAATTCCGTCCACAGGTACGGATATACTATCACATTTTGAAGTCTATGTTTGTTCTCAGATTGAGGATATTATGAAATTGAGTTATGGAGAAATTAACTAAAATGTTTGCGCACCTGCATTTTGCCTACTTTTCCTAAATTTGTCATGTGACAACTTTAGCTAGAATGCGGCAACCGGGACAACTAAAAAACGGTCCCGGGATGTTACTGTCAGAATACTCCTGCTAAGTAACAACCCTGCAGCTGGCTTAGTAAATGCTCCGCAATTAATTGAAAGCTTTATTGCAAAAGTTAATGTTTATGATAGCAGCCTACGGGACAGTAGTTGGAAGATTGTCACGCCTCGGATAATTGACCTCTATAAGCTGAATTAACTACAGCCATGCCATTATTTGAGGGAACATAATTTTTGAATTTTCTTTCATTTTCCTTTTCTTGAGAAAAAAGAAACGATGATAATTCCGTAGACGCACACTAGGCTTTCAGTGTTTCAACTGGTCACAGTGACCTTTTTCAAAAGGCGTCTAATTCCGTAGTTATACCTTTTCAAACAAACAACATAATAATGCTTTTCAACAACAAACAAGGACGCAAAACGCAGCAAAATTTCGGACCTGCCTGTAGAAAAGTTTCAATTTGATAAAATCCAAGTAGAATGCAAATCCAATCGCATATGTTTGTTATGCTTAATAACCAGGTGAAGCAGTTATACGATATTCTGTCTCTAATTTGTTGTCTGCTGACAAGCTTTTGCTGATTATTGCTTGATTGTTTGTTGTTTGAAAACTACTATTATGTTGTTGATTTGATATACTGTAGTTTTATAGATTGTAGATATAACTTAGTTTCCAAAAACCACGAAAAGTTTCCCACATTACTGTTACTATTCAACAGGTATGCGTCTACGGATGCCGTTTGCAAAAGGTCAGCCTGACCACTTTAAGCTGAAACTGAAGGTCTAGTGTGCGTCTACCGAATTAGATACATTGAGTGCAATCAAACCTCTGTGCAAGTGTGCGTACACGGAATTATCACGAAGAAAATTTCAATAAGCGCAAGCTAAGATTTGACAGCAATCAGCGTCAATAACATAAAAATTGCGTTTAAGGCGAAAATATGTACACTAAACACAGGTGAAAAGTGCTAGTGTTGCCAATAGTTTAGACTTAGCACAGCATGAAGCCATTAATCAAATTATGAAATTCAAGGAACATTTTCTTTTTCTCTTTCTTAATTTAAAGAAAATTTATTATTTTTCGCCATTTTCCTTCTGCTCAAATAACGGCATGGCTGTAAGTGTGGATGATAGGCTTTTCTTGTCAGGGCTAAAATGTTTAATTTAAAGTTTAATCAGTGTCGTTAAATTTAGGGTCGCGACGTTGCACCCATCTTTACTTGAGGGCGTCTTCAGGCTGATAGCCCTTGTGAGAGCTGTTGGGATAAGAGATGATCGGGCATTTGGTCCACACCTGCGTAACATTACCACTATACTACTCATGGGACAATGACAATTTCACTTGCATGGAGCACGGCTGCTGGATCGGTCCGGATCGGATCGCTTGAGTCAGTAGGATCGACAGTCTGAATAAGTACCATATATGTCACATACAATAAAGCAGCACTTGGTGCAGTTAAACGCACGAACTAAGTATGACTTTCATACTTCAATTGTTTAGTGTTGTAGTGCACGTATTTCTATTCCGATGTCGGGTATGAAAACCTGGTGCTAGATCCACGAAGACAGACCGTTTATTTGCAGGTTGTTGTCAAAGGTGTGTGATGTCCAGACCTCAATAAAATGGATTTGTGGTTGATGATTAGAACTAGGTTGGCTCACTCGGAATCGTATGAGAAATCCCTATGCTAAAAAGTTATTTATTCGCATATCAATATAACCAAAGGATATTTCCAAATAAGAACTCGACTCAAATCATAAAAAATATGCAGACAGGACTAACACTTGTAAAATGGCAGAAATGACCTACTTCACGCACAACCTACTCACAACTCGGCTACAACCCCAACTGAACTTATTCCTCCATCTTGAACTGGTTCACAGTTATGAGTCACGTTTGAGCCACGAAGTTAGCTAACGATAATTTTACGTTGATTTGAAACATTTCAATTTGAATTGAAACTTATCTATCGTATACTTAGGCTTAGCACACGTATACTTCCTATATTCTACACCGAGGTACAAATTATCCTTCGGCAAAGCTTATTGCTTTAAGTTTTGGTTTCTCAGACTAAACTTTAAAAATCGTGCATGTAGAAAGTGAGAGTTTTCATTCAGACTACACGAATGAATGAATGTTAGTCCTCAGCTAATCCTGCTAACAATCAGAGTTAAGTTTTGCACGCTGAAGACTAAACTTAATTCGGACGTATGCTCGAGGTTAACTTACCCCAATTTGGTGCAAGGGATTAGCAGAGAGTTAACAGATTAACATCGTGTTAACCATGAGGTAAACTTAACACCGAGTTAGCCCTATTTGGTGCAATCCATTGTGTATCCAATATATTGCAACTACATCAATTACAACAATAAAAATAACAATTAACCTAGCAAAACGAATATATGCCTGACAGTTACCTATTTGTTAGCTTAACAGAAAAGCATGCCGCCTTATAGTCTCAACAACTATTGTATTGCCTCTCAGATAAAAGCACTCACGTGCTCAGAAAAAATGTTGTTTCTTAGATCCTGAATTGGCACACATTGGAATTGCTTCTTTCAATCCTCTAATTATAGCTTTTCAGATTTCATTTATAAGCTTAGAAATAGTCAAACTGTTCAGTCAGTAAATAGTGCTAACGTTGAGAGTGTAGTTGTTAAAGTTGAGTGCACTTCAATAGGGCAATTGAGTTAAGATGGTTAATGCACTAATGCTTTTTGCTTCCATACATTAAGTTTGAGCACAGCAATTACAGTGTTTAGGTTTGAGACGTAATTTCAGTTTTGTCGATGATGAGAAAAAACCGTGTTTTGGTGCTACGTCCCGCAGGATGTTCTGACTCCTTTACTTTTCAACAGTATTTGTCTATCCGCAAAACGATTCCGAGTTTTGCCCTCAGAGTCTTCGAAAACAGCAATGCCAAATACTAGGTTGCTTGGGCAATTTTCAGAGACAGACTCCTGGAGAAACATAAAACCGGTACCTACTTTCCCCATAGTACAGATATCTACTTTCCCCATATTACAGATCATTAAGACTTTGTCTTCTTTATTTGCCATTTAGTTATTAGTTATACTGAAGTTGGTGGAAACTGTGCTAAGGCTATTTCTACACTATCGATCCCTAGCATTACTCCAACGTTGCTGACGTGATTTTCCACAATTCCGTAAACTCTGAGAGCTGCGATAAGAAAGGGAAAATCGTAGATACCAGTACATATCAATCAACACTTTATAATTGGAGGAAAGGTACAATAAGCGCTTCCTAATGTATTTTGGAAGGTCAGAGAGTTAAGGGACCGGGAGCTTGCTTCCAAAAATTTCAATATAGCATATTTTCATCACGGAGAAAAATCCGTTGAGATTTTCGTCTTAACGTTTTCGGGCATATATGTATAATGCTGCAAAGTTTAATACGTTAGGAATGTATTTCCGGGAAAGCAATATTTCTTTTCCTATAAACTCTGCAACACGCAAAGTAAGTAGGGACAGAAAGCTCTGCGTTGGCTTTTCGTGTTGGAAAAACAGATATGAGTTATACAATACAGATTCCAAAGAGTGTAGAACACATTTTTGTGCGAAGCTTTGTCAAATTACTGTAGCCTTCGGGAAGATCTTGTCTATAGCACAACTGGAAACAGTTTTAGTTATAGAATTGAAACAAGAATTTGCTGCTGCAGCATATTTGTATCAAGTGGAAAATTATGAACCTTGCAACTACCATAAAATTGGGATAGGGTGCGTGCTTAATTTCTCAACGAATACTTTTTACATGAAATGTAAGCTGTCAACAACTGACGTTGTTGAGGTTAAAGGTTTCATTTCATTTTCATGTGAAAACAGCTTAGTTCGCTGCCCGTAGCCCTTCAACCAGCTGGCAATTCCGTAAAAGCTTGACTTTCTGCTGCCAGTTTAAGATTGGCGGACCCATAAAGTTTTTTACTCAGGACAGAAAGTAAAGCGTTGTCCCAGCCGGAGATCGAACCAGCTTCTCAGCTCGATTCAGGGGTTCAAACGAATGCACTACTGAGTCTTTGGCTTATCAATCTTTCTACGCCAAAAGCAAAGTAAAACAGAAACCGATACTGATTCGTAATTATATCAATGTCGTATTCACATAGTAATTGGCCACTTCACGAAGTGTCAGCCAATTTCTGACATCTCATGAAGTGTCAGACACATAGTGTCGAATGTTGAACACATTTATTACACCATGTGTCAGCTCATTTCTGATTCTTCGTGAAGTGCCAATGCCTCAATTGACACACAATGAAATCCCACAATATACTTCATTTGAAAATATTTTCAATTATTGACGTAATGGACACAGTTACAATGGTTAAAGTAGATATAGATTGTTAGTTGAAAGACATTTTATACATTTTATTTATTATTCTATATATTATGTATATATTTCGTTATATTTTAAAGCGTTGATGCCTACATTACTAAGTTATAATGTTAGCGTAAACACTCTAGTCTTCCTTAGTTTCTGTTTCTACTTGACATAGGTAATCGGATCCATGATGTCATAAAACATGGAAAATATTTTCAAATGAAGTGTACTCAGGATTTCAATATATGTTAATTGAGCCCTATGTGGCTACGACATCCACATCATTTTAGCTAAAAGGATTGATTGTCCCATTTAGTTAAATCTTGTATACAGCGATGACTATTTCTGTCCACGGCTTGAGCACATTTCTGAGTTCACATCAAATTAAAATTCGAATATTCTGGGCTCTGGTCACCGTAGCGGCTGCATCCCTCTGTGCCTTTCAGTGCATATCTGTCATTGAAGACTACTTGCTTGCTAAACCTCATGGAACCAGTCAAGTTAGCTTTTTTTGCTCGTGTTCGCTTTTTGAAAACAAGATTGGTAGCGCTTCCATTAACGCATTGTACTCTTGAAAATACCAGAGTAATCGTGTTATTGTTCTGTTACTAATACAATTATTCTTTCTATCTATTACGATTTAAGAATAATTTCACTACAGTCTACAATAAACCTACATATGCGAACAGACTAACTTTAATATGTATTATTGACTCTATTATTGACCGTTTCATATTCCATGATGCTTATCATAACTAGCTGAAACATACTTCAGTTTACAATACTATTGACTGTCATACCTGTGTATTACAGTTGGCCTACAGCGATTCAATGGAATTTCCATCAGTAGCTATTTGCAATACAAATCCCTACAGACGAGATGCTATTGGCAAAGTTCCTGCACTTGCCGCAGTTGTGAGCTCGTTGTCATGTGTTTAAATTGCACAGTATACTGCTGATCTGTAATAAGCTAAATCCCAAACCCAGTTATGGTTATGGTATTCTAAGACATGGTAGCTCAGAGTTCTTTAAAGTCGCACTTCAACTAGATGCGTAATTTGTACCATCTACTGATTGGTCATCTGTTAAGCCTAGCCGTTTTCAATAAGTCCCACTAAATCCCAATTTTAAGTCTGCTATTGAAATGTTTCGAAAGTGGAATACAGGAGCTAACGTTACGATTTCATGAACACTCCCTGTCTGCACTATGGATATGTCAGCGTTGACACTACAGCGATTGCAGAGGGTTTCGGAAGGTTGGGATTTGTCTCAAAATATTTTTCAAACCTTCGAGACTTTTTGTCTCGAAAGAAGTCCCATTTCGAGTCTTTTTGAAATTTTGTGAGACATTTCACGAATTCGTCTAGAACATTTCTGCACACAAATTACAAAATAAAAACACGCTTCGAGACATTTTTTAAATATTTCCAAAAAGTTATGAAGTATGTTGACTCAATTTTCATTTTCAATTTTATACAATTTTTGAGACGTTTGGTGACAAGTTTCGTATCGTTTTTGTCAACTTTCCGGATACCCTCTGCACTCGCTGTGGAGTTAAACCTGAGATACCCATTTTTCTCCATTGTGACATTTATATAACGTTCAAGTCATTCTGTAATTATTGACCTAGAATTTGTATGTCCGATTTTGTTGCCATCGCTGCTTGCTTTAATTTTCTGTAAACCTTGTAGGTTGCAGCTTTTGAGCAGATTTCCGGTGAACAGTTGGAACAGCACAAGTCCAGACCCAAAAGGGAAATTGGTAAAAATGGTTTAAAGGTTTACAGTTTCTCTAATCAGAAAAATCTCCATTGAACCTCAAAGTATCGCGCAGTTGAAAGTGTTCTCTTCCGGAGAAACTTTGTCATTAACTCTCGCTTCCGCATTTGTCAGAAAAAATTCTCTCATTGAGGCAACCGTTCATTCCACTAAATGTTTAAAATGTGTGCCGTTTGTACGGATTATTGTTAAAATCCTATAAGCTGAAATATCCTTGAAGAACAGTAAAACTTTAACTTTTAGACGAAGTTTGTACGACAACTGGTCATTGCTACATATTGGCTGAAACTGAGCCTGTTGACTTCAATGCAGCGGCTAGCCTTTGCAAAAATAAGAAAATGGCATTACCTCTTTTCGACAGTGTGCAGGAAGTCAGCGAATTTTCAGCGGCAATGAATCTGACGTAAGCTACATGGACTTAAGCCTAAAATTGCTCTGCCATATACATTTTCGTGTAAAGTTTTCATTATGATTTATTCAGCAGTACTTCATGTGGTCTGACTCTAGAGTTGACTGGTGAAGGTAGGTCAACGCCTAAACCTAATCCCGTCAGAAATGGATTGTATGATTAATAATCATTATGGTAGGAATGATAGGAATTAAAACATCGAAGATGTATGTCTATTTTTGTCTTTTCATTAATTTTAAGTATTCTCATGTTTTTGCGTTAAGCCAAAAGTCTATGCTAGCACTATATGGCTTGGCTTAGCGCCACTCTATCCATTATGCGTCCTTTAAGACAACATGAATAGGAACATGAAAAAAGCGGCTGCCTGCAGTCACAATGGAAAAGCATTTATCGAAACAGGAGAGAGGCTATAGGCGCAGTAAGAAATCTTACCAGAGAGAACAAATATCTTTTGGATTGGTTCAACATTAGAGAACTCCTTTTCAACATGGAAAGTTTCGTAAAGTTATTTTTGTAGGGAGAAAGAGCTATGGTATGGCGCCGTTGACAATGACAATAACGAAACCGTCTCACTTTACAACAACTCCTGCAAGATCTGGCTTACCAGATCAAACGGGTTAGATGTAGAATGTACATATATTTATTCTTGAATATGTTGAAATTGGAGAAACAAACTGTAGGTTAATCACACACTGACGGAACCACTTTGACTATGGAAAGTTTACACTGTTGTTGCATTGACACGATTGCCAATCGACAACGGAATGCCGTAATTGATATGATAGAAGCTTGGTTGGTGGTAGTCGGTAATCGGCGTTTTCTGTGTCCTCTAAAGTTCATTCCAGTCGGCGGAAAGACGCCTAGGATCAAAAAAATTATTGTTGTGTAAATAAAAAAAACCAGTCAATTGTAGTTGCATATTACACCCTTAAAAATCTTGTAAAAGGCATTGTCAAACTCCCAAAAATGTGATAATAATAATAATAATAATAATAATCATAATGATAATAATAATAATGATAATAATCGATAATCGATAATATTCGAATTCTGTTAATTCAAATCAGCAGAATTCTGAACAAAATTTGAATTAACGAGATTCAGGTTTGGTAGAACTCCAACTCCAGCAGTCAAGGTTGTAACAGTATCGAGTTTATAGATAATTTTTGTCCTCTTCAGGATCATACATGCTAAATAATTTGTTCCTCTGTTTGCTTACAGAAAGCTTAAATTCGGCACAGATCCTCCTTCTACATTATCAGGAAATAGAGCCGTCAAACTTGTTATTGATCAGCGTGGACCAGAACTGCTGAGAACTAGCAAAACAAGCGGGGCTTACGTTTTCTGTCAACAAAGAGCTACAACGTACAAATGCGGTATGTTCACTGAATAACAAGGCCGCGTTGCTAAAGATTCTTCGAAGTGTGCCCATACTTGTCTAGGAGTTGTCTAAGAGAGGGTTAGCACCTCCTAATCCCCATTCGAAAGGAATCTCCTAAGTTTTGCCGGGGCAACTCCTAACTTGGGAGTTAAAAGTTAGATGTGGTGGATACTGGATAGCACTCCTAGCTTAGGCGAATATTTTATATTTTGCTGCACGGCCTGCAGCTCCTAATTAGAAAGATTATCAACCTACTAAGTAGAAACTAGACTTGTGGGAAAGCACAATCCCGCTATGATATTAGCAAAATAGCCTAGCATTTTTAGATAAATACAAATAAGAGTAATATGCCAGACTCAGCAACGCTAGGCAGGTCTTAATTGCGTCTGTTCAAACTTACAAAATTCAGGAATCACATCGTGGTCGTAGAAACTGACATTCTTTGAGATAGAAAAGTTTGAACGAACACTTTATAAGTCTTGACTTGCCCCAGATAGCAGTTTTATTCAGTTCCACCATGAATCAATTTCGCCTTGAACTATCGCCTTTTTTATCGAACTCCCACAAAACTAACTGGTTGTTGGTTTCGCACACCAGATTTTAGAGGGGTTTGCAAGGCTTCTCAAATAGTTTTTGCTGCGCCACCAAAATTGTACAGGAAACCCTGTTGTGGTATCTTCACAACAACTAGTCCGCTTTCGATAATTTTTGGGCACAAAGGGTGTTTCATGCTGAAAACTACAATGGTAACGACAGATTTAAGCTAAAATCAGTACGGGTAAAAATACAGACTATGGTAAGACAACTGCATTTTAATCCTCTCTGGCCATTTTCGAAATTTCAAAATATTCATTTTTGAAAACTGTTAAAACTTGTTTATTGCCTTCCTTCGAATTTCTGGAAGCTGACTAATTTGAATAAAATACCCGAAAATGTGATTCAGCGTATTCCAATAAATTCAAGGAAAGTAGGTTAGGATGAGTCATCGAAACCGGTTAGAACTGGTTAATTTATAAATGTGTATTGATAGTATAAGGTGTCCCAGCGCCACAAATTAATAGAATAATAATAGGTATGACGTGCCTCAACCGCCACAAACTATTAAAATAATAATGGCTAGGAAGCACCACCTGCGCCGCTGGCCTAGATGTGGTGTTTTTGTACTATTTGTCTGAATTTTTGTTGTTTTTTGTTCAAATGCTGATTAATACCCATAAAGACATTATAATGACAGTAACGTCTATACACTGCAATGCACAACGACAACGGAATTTCAATGATTGCTTATTTCTAGATCCCGACTGCCCACTACGCTACAGAGCACTAGATGATGGAAATTGCTATTTCTTTTCAATGGAAGAAAAAACGTACGAAGTTGCATCAGATCAGTGCGACCAGCTGAATGGGACTATGCCAGTATTTAATTCTGCGAAAGAAGAGGAGATATTTATTAATGAGCTCAGGCATGAATTTAACTTATTTTCTTAAAACTGAGAGCTTATCTTCACAATATGTCGACTAGCACACAGACAAATTTTCTGTTCGCTGATCATTAAAGCTTCATACAATGTCAGGAACGCATGGACTGTAAATCGGCGGCGATGCTTTATGGAGTGTCTACTATATGATAGATGACGAAACCTGAAGGCATCAGAAATAATTTGATAGAAATTGAAATTTGATAGAAATTTGATAAATAGAAAATAGTTTGATTTCTTTGACATCATCATTCTCAGACTTGGACGTAGGCCATCTTATAACGCTGTTATGCGATGTTTGGTGCAAATTATTGTCTGTTTAGAAGTAACATCCCGTTTTGGATTGGAGCGGAACAGGCCCCTGGCATTGACCGACAGTACACCGCCAGCTTCAACAATTCTTGCTTCCTCGGGCAAGTTTGTACAATAGTTGTTTCGCTGCATAGTTTATACTTGTGTTCCTTAATAGATTACACTGATACATATAATGGAAGAAAAGCGTATTGCTTATTTTGAACAGAATTGCTACCTTGTTGAGAAATTAACGATACTGACGGCTAATTTGACTGACTTACGGTCGGCCCAGGCGGCAGCCGGTTTAGAAAATATTTTTTCGCCACCCAGCCTCTCTGGCCTTCCAGCTAACACTAACAACACAACACTCCTAAAAGGAGCAGTATCTCGACGTAGGGCTATGTTAACTTTCCATGTGAACTAATCAGAAACGATTTGCTTAAACATTTTTATCGAATTTGGCTGAAATCTTTTTATTATTCCTGCTGGAGCAGGAATGCATAAAACGACTTCTATCTATGCCTAGCATGTATATTCTGTATATAACCACATCGGGGCCCTATCTTCAACAAAGGGCTAGTATATGGCACTTTTTTCGGAAGTTCATTTATGCAAATTAGGCTAGAGGTTATAAGTGAAGGAAATTATAGTCTTATCGCAGTTATGAATTGTCAGCAATCTAAATAGTTGCAAACTTTTGTGTGCGGAAGTGTAGCACGAGGGTTGCACCGAGGCACATAGATGAATCTTTGAAGATGGGATGTAGAGCTCATCTTCAAACTTCCATCTGTGAGTTTCATCGTAAATACGACGAACACTGTTGTTATAATTCAAAGATATCGTACGGTTTTCAAAAATACATTGTCAAGAGTAAATAGACTGCTAACGAAAATATAAATTACTCTATACATATTGAAGACCATCATTAACACATTGAAACCCTTTATATTGGATATTAAAGTATCAGTTAAGGTGGTGATTCCTTTTGGGCATGTATTTGATGATTGACAACCCAAATCAAGACGAAATTTGACGAAGCTTTTCAAAATAAGTTCCTTCAGCAATCTAACACCCTCCGCGCATCTGTCATTTGTCATTTTTGCAGTTATCAAATAATCAATTATTTCTTGAGCTGTGCTAACCGTATAAATAAGCTAAGTGCGTCAGTTTGAAGGTATCACAGATGTTAATTATCTAAGGCATGATCATTTTCAAACTGCTATCCCATAGGATGTTATTTTAAAATATGTAGTTTTTGTCTAAACACGACCAACTTTTTCCAACTATTGTGGTACATCTAGTATGCATGGTAGAGGGTTGCCACTTAGCACCCTGCAAATACCCTGCAGAAACCAGGCTGCGCAAACATTTTAGCTAATTTCTCCATTACGAAGAGATATTTCATTACAACAAAGAAATGGTCTCCAGGTATTGAAAGAGGTATCCAATGATATAATATAATCAATGTCTCTTGAAAAATTTACTTCAATCTGCAAAAACGTTGAAAGATTGCACTTCTCAGATATTAATTAAAAAATTTTCAAATTCTAAAATTAGTTTTATTGCATTCATTAAAAAGAGAAAACAATAAGCTTCATTTTGATATACAAATGGCTTCTAAACTCCAAGTAATGAATGAGTAATCATGTATCAAATGTGATGCCTTCAAAAGGAATCATCACGTTAAAGTATGAAAGACTGAATCGTCACAATGTCACTGCATCGGCACAATTGAGTCACTGACATTTTAATAACCAAAAGCATTGCATTTAGCGTGTCAACTTAACACTAACCCTGGACAGCACCAAATAAGTTTAAGAATACAAGCGGAATGGTAGAAGATTAAGTCCGATTTTTGAATGGGAAACTAGCATTAATCTTTTTGCATCGTTTAGCACTTAGCGTTAACTTTTATTGGTGCAGTCAACGGTAAAATGCGTAATTTGTTCTCGTCGGCCATTAAACGGTTGGTTAATCACTACTGGGCTTTATTAATCAGCGCAGTGGTCAAGAAAAAGCAATGCTAAAGATAGGCGGTAAACAGATATAACTCATGCTGATTGATACTTAGAGTAGATTAATAAACAATATGCATTACGTTTTACAAATTTGTGAGTGTTTTCAACAGAAATTATCAAGGTCTATGAAGGAATATTGCCTCTTTTGGGGCCAACTTGTTTCCTTAAAACAAGGTCTAGAACATTCCGTTTGCAATTGACATAATACCTTCATGGCTGTGTTTAACGAATTATATATTTAGCAAACAACTTGCAATTCTTTTAAAACCTATGATACTGTAGAAGGCAGCTTTTTCACAGTATCAGTCATGGAAAAACACTAAAAGCTTTACTCTGAGCCTGATCCAATCCGTACACCAATACTAAATGCAAATTTTAAAACACTTCCTGATTTCTTCGATAATTGTTGTTACATGGATTTTGTGTGATGCAATCTCAGCAACGCTGCCAACGTGACAAAGTTGTCGACAAGTTGCTGATACAGGGATACTTTAGGCAGTATCAATTTCCGACTTAGTCTTAACGATGGAACACGATGGAATAAATTGGTGCTACGGTGCTCGAAAGCTAAATGTCGCAAAATGTGAATTCAAAACTGGTTTTTGGTGAAACTCAATGAATCCCGCAACGTCTGGATGTTTGACTGGAACCAGCATTTTTCGTTATTTAATATTAACTTTCAAATACTTCTTTGTAACTTTCAGATACAGTAACTGGAATACGGGGTCGGTAACGTTGGATGTACCCAGTCCGAAAGCAATAATTTATCATGAGAATTCCAGTGAATGGAAAATGTATGAAGACAATTACAATTCGTCGCATTCGGTCTTCTGCCAAATACGCAGAGTACCTTATGAGTGTAAGTTCACGACATCTATAAGGTTATTTAAGGTGGTGATTCCTTTTGGGCATGAATTGTTAATTGACGGCACAAATCAAGACGAAATTTTACGAAACTTTCCAAAATGTGATCTTTTAGCATTCTAGCACCTTCCGCGCAATCCCAGTTCAAAAATTCGACGTCTCTGTTCAGGACAGTTTTTGCCGGTTTCTGACAGTAGGAACTGGTTCAAAATTCAAGTTCAAATAAATCGTATTTTTTCTCAGAAACGCGTTTTGAAAATCGCATATGCGAATTGTTGTTTGCTTGACAAAAACGGCTAAAACGTCTTATGTTTGCTTCTCTTCTTTTTCCAGTAAGCAAAACATGGGAACATCTGGCTTTTAGACAAAATTAAACATCAGAAATTTTTGGTGGCAAAGGAAACTCGTGAGCTATGCAAACTGTATAATTAATCTAAGGGCGTCAGTTTGAAGGTCTCACAGTGGCCAAATATTTGAGGCATGGTCATCTCCAACTGCTATCTCATAGGCTGCTATTATAAAAAATGTAGTTTTCGCAAAACGCGACCCACTATTTTCCTGAGATTGTGGAGAATCCAATATGCAGGGTAGAGGGCTGCCACTTAGCGTACGTACGTGTTCTACACAAAAATACCCCGGGACCCTTTTTAAGTTGTCCAGGGCCGCATTTCACAAAGCCCTCCTAAATTTCGCTCTTAAAAATGCTCCTAAGTCAAAAGTTAAGAGGCCCTTACAAGCAAATTAGGAGGTCCTCCTAAATTGTTTCACAAAATGACTTGGAGATTGCTCTTAAATTTTAAAGCTAAGAGCGCTCTTAACACAATTTTCTCCTTTGCCTTTATCTTTGGGGCACTCTTATGTTTTCTCTTAAGTTTTTTATTGATAAATTACACATACTTTTGGTAATTTTAACGTAAGTGTTTTGACGATAATTGAAATTTATTGAAGTGGCATAATTATTAGGTTATAAAATCTTTATTTAAAAATCACAATTTAGCAACAAAAAATAACAGTTTTTTCACTTGTCGAATTTAAAGATATAATCTATAACATCGTTTAAAATATAACTTTGCTCTTAATTAGCACATTTCGGAGCTCTTAAAGATAAGACGGCTTCGTGAAAAGCACCCCTGATTGGTGCTTTCTAGCTAAATTGGTCGCATGCCAAATTTCGAAATCCAGGTTGCGCATACACTTTAACTAGCTAGCTGTAATACAATGACATAATATCAGTGGCTTCACTCAAAGCGTGGCAATTTTCCTTATTTGGTGCTGCGGTTTTTGTTTTCACTGGTAGCAGTTCATTTCTAAATCCCGTCTACTATCAGTAGCAAAACAGCCATTCTACTATTGGGAGGGGGGGGGCAAACGTTTGTAATATTTTTTCATTTTTCATTTTACTTGATAAAGAAGAAACTTTCAACGGCAAATTAAGCGTTGCCAGCTGTCAGTCTTAGCGTCGACGGTGAAAATCTGTGCACTAAGTACAGATAAAAACAGCAGCTATTGTCAATAGTTCTGTATTAGGTCAAAGGTAGCATACGGTAAAACATTGGTACATCTTTTAGGTGAGAACGAAAACGAAAAGACATTTTGGTCTAACACTGCGACTCCTGTCTCTAGTGCAAAACAATATACAAGTACTCAGTTAATTATTTTAGTGTAGTGTGTAATAATTGTTATGCAAATATGCACATATTTGAATGGGAGGTCCAATTTCACTGACCCTTGTGGAGTACCCCTTCTGGTAGCGATTTTTAAGCGATTTCGCCGTTTTTAACAAAAAACATCTGTTTCTTTAGTAAAAACTACGTTTTTCGGACATTTCTCGCTAAAACTATTGGTTTTAATTGAAACATTCCGGAGAAGCCGGCAAAATTTTTGAAACTTTTATTCGTAAAACCTATTTATTCGGCTAATATTCTTACGGTTCTGGCGGCTTGTGGGGGCGATTTATGGAGCCGGTGCAGGGGGGAATCCCCCTACTCCCTTATCCACCTGTATTTTCGATTGGCTGACAAATTATCTGTTTATGTATTTTTAGATTTACGTTAAATATTATGATACTGGCTCTCACAGCATTCAACGTTATAGTAACAGGTCTATGTTCAGTTCTAAGAATTCTGGTTGACGAAAAATTCTGTGGACATTTCTAGAAGTGACACAGAAAACTGCCGATTTAAAGACTAAAAAAAGTTTTAGAGTTAGCATATGGTGAGACACATCAGTCCCCTGACAAAAAATTCATGATTGCATGGTCTTTTTCACCAGGGTGTCCCGAAGGATATGAATCATCCGGAGACGACAATTGTTACAAGTACAGGCTTTCGTCGTGGAATTTCAAAGATGCTTTCGAAGAATGCAAAAATGACAACGCAACCTTGCCATTATTTAACTCTTCGACAGAAGAAACCAGCTTCATTAACAAAATTGGGTTCGTTTTTGCTAAGGAATTTGCTTCTGAATTAAGGAATTGAGTCTGAATTAATGACTTTTAAGATAGTACTAAAGGTTTTGTTGAAGCACAATGGATTATGCTTCAACAGCTATAAGTTTAATCAAGAGTACATAATAACTAAGCGCAGCACTCTTAGCTATCAGGCCGGGGACATGATCTGCACGATAACGGCCTACCCCACCCACAAATTGGACCCTAGTGACCCCCTCCCCACAAAACAGACCCTAGTCAACCACCCCCCCCCCCACAAAACAGACCCTAGTGGGTTTGACCCCATCACACACATCAGACCCTAGTGAAAAGACCCCCCTACAAATCAGACCCTAGTAAAATGACCCCCCCCCCCACAAATCAGACCCTAGTGAAATCCACTAGGGTCTGTTTTGTGTGGGGGTGGTTGACTAGGGTCTGTTTTGTGGGGGGTCACTAGGGTCCAATTTGTGGGGGGGGGGGTAGGCCGTTTTCGTGCAGATCATGTCCCCGGCCTGATAGCTAAGAGTGCTGCGCTTGTCACACTCTGTCTAATGTAGGTACAAAGTATATACACAATGATTGTAAAGTTGTACAGTACTGTTAGAAGAATTTTGCTTTATTAAGACCAAAATTGGCTTTTTGGTATGGAGCAAAAGACATTCCAGCGACAGTTCATCAATATGTTGCCAGCTCAAATGTATCCTGTAATCTAAGGCAAGTTAAACCTATGAAGCAATGAAATTCGAGTTGTCCAACTATTACAGAACTTTTATTGTACCGATTGTATTAGTAGACTTTGTAAACGTTTGGTTGTATCTTGCAACACCCGTTGTAAAAAAATTGTAAGGTCAATTTGTAGTGCATAATAGAGTCATCAAGGTGTAGATTTAAAACGGGGGCCCCACCTATGGTCATCAAGCTGTCATTGAAGCCCACCAATTTCAATTGGGGTGGGGGATAAAGTTCAATTGATCCTATTAACGCAGTTTTTATCTGTCACAGTAATAGTAATTGTAATGTCCTTAAGCGTATGTAAGGAAAAATGTAAATAAAGCTCTCGTGCTGTCAAAAAATCACGAAGAAGCTCCAAAAGTTTGCACTATGATTTTTCCACGAAGTCTCAAAGTTTGAAGAAAGGAATTACTTTGACTAATTTGTGGTGATGGGGGGTATAAAATGTACAGCGTGTTGGTTTATTTGTTAGATGCAAATATTATGCTAGGTTTGTTCAGAGCATGCAATAAATTGGCACAAAAATTGCGTAACCATTAAAAGAAAAATCAAGTATTGATGACAGCAAAATGCTCTCTTCAACTCATTCTCTGCAGTTAAAACAATCAATCCGGAATCCAGACTTTTCCCCTTGTCCGAAATGGAAAATTATTTCAAACGTTTGATTGTGACTGGGGTTATGTACAAATCAGCTGAGCTATGTGCTCTATACACTGTTAAATTCCTACCTCAGCTGCCTGGACCTGGGTAGAAATCTAGAGGCGGAGCGACTACAGGTTCCTAGACCGGGCCTATTCTAATAATTTACCTAAATTCTACCTACCTAACTAGTCACTACTTCTTACCAACTACGATCACCAATTCAGATTACAAGGCTTTACCGGCATAAAATTAAATCATACGATGAATATAAAGGAATACAGACTAGGGGCAGCCACTCCACAGACGAACAACCAACAAGACTGTACTGATGGATCAGATCTAGCTGATCAAAGTAGCTAGCAGACTAAAGACTACACAAACAGCAACCATCAATTTTAGTGTTTGTTTTTAAGATAAGTTGCAACCCTTGTTTTTAGTTGATTCTCAACATCCTCCCCTGGATAGAAAAATTTTAGCGCCTGCTAAAATACAAGATGGAGAAGAGATGCTACCGTAATTCAATAGTTGAAAGATAAAAAGAATTTCGAAGTTAAACGTAGATCTCACACAATTCCCATGAGACCAGTTATGAGGCACGTATCCTGGCACGTTTACCCATGGTTAAAACAAAGAAACCACAAATAGAAGTTAAGAGAAATTAAAGTTAAAAAGTGGTAGCAAAAGTGGAAGTCATAGACAGGCGAAGTATAGCGAAACACAGGGAGAATAAAGTAAACGAAACAATACGGTAAGTAGTTGCAACCAAGCTAAAATATAGCGAAAAATAAGTAATCAGAAATAGAAAATAAAGGGAACGACCCACATAGAAAAGGTAATATACCCAATAAACCACTATGAATAGAAAACCAAGCAAAGTAGAACTACAACAATTACTCACACATTCACTGTACGATTTCACTAACACACTCGCAAACAAACAAACCAAACACACAGTATATCAATTTTCAGAAGACAAACAATGCAAGAACTTACGACTATCAATACTATACATAAGAAAAATAGCTAAGCTATACACAGTTCAATTCCTAACTAACAAATACAAAACGTAGATAGGTTAATTTTTACATCATATATCAAACTACTTGTCAAAAGTCAAAAACTAACCTAACTAACCGCAACATAACATTCACTATCCTAACTAAGCTATACAACAAGAATTATTTTGTACACGACAAACAAATAATCAATGCATATAAAATGAGGTAAAGACTATTGCAAACAAAGAAAATTTCATCTATTGTAAACCGTTTTTAACCTAAAATTTTAAAGATCTAGCGCACGGACCTTCCTCCGCCGCATAAAAAAATAAAGATCACCTGATCTTTCCAAGAAAACAAGAGAAAACAC